>BQNB010064180.1:0-35413 GCA_026074375.1 Tanacetum coccineum
GATTTGACTAGTTTTAGAAAAACGACGATATCTTACTCATCCGGAAGAGTTAAAATTCTATCCAACTCACCACATGTACCAACACCTCAATTGGCTTTACCAGGTGCCGTAAAACCAAAAATAATTCACAATCAACCCCACAATCTGCTGGTTATAAACTACCGTAAAATCCATTTCAAAATCCAACCAAACACCATTTTAATTCCTCCAAACGCCAATACAAAGCCATACCGAATGACTTAACACTCTCTCAAACACAAAGACTCATAGATTTCCAGAATCAAACATTTCATGACTTACTAAGTAGAGGTCGATATGAGAGAATCAGAACACAACGCCAACTTTATTCGAAAGTTCCAAAAATAGCCGTTTCCAAACGACACGTTACGCGAGAATAAGTTAATAGTCGTTTTCCAAAACAATGAGAGTTCATGGGATGACATATAAAAGTCACACTCCTATCTACTGGAAAATTTCAAAACAATAGGTTACGAAACAACATATGCAATTCAAAAGTAATGAGAAAATATTCGAACTCGGCGTCGAACAATAAATCACCCAATAGGATCGACAAAATACGACGAATCCACATCATAAAAAGATGAAAAGTATAGTCGCGAAAAAGTTTCGAAGATAATCATATAACAACGATGTTTTCATCATGTATCAAAATGATTTTATCATATCGCATTTAAATGTTTAAAGAAATTAAACTCTTCGCAAGAAGCGAATATCAAGATATATATAATCGTACACCATAGAACGAATGCCGTATATATATACGTATATAATTATTACCTATACCAGGTGTCACCCACTTGCTACGCACATAATATGCAATCAAATATACCACATAAGGCACATAAAGGATCGAGAACGATGCGCACGCGGATATCGGACAACGGAGAAAGACTCGTGATAATTTCCGAAAACAGTTGTAGTCCAAGTTTTGTAAATCGACTTAGTTCATTACAACTCGTGCTCTGGTACCACTTTGTAACACCCTCAAACTACGATACGCAGCGGAATACAACATTTGGGGTGCTACATCACGATACAATCACTCAAAACATAACAAACACTATAAAAGAGATGTTTGTTAAATAAATTTCATTTATTTCGTTTCAAACGAATCAGAGTACAAATGTCCCAAAACTAACGTAGAAATTTCATTTCTAAAAGTCTCAACACGACTTCATTTCTAAAATATTTCTATTATTTATTGACACAAGTTCACCGAGTCACCATCCTTGATATCCGCGTTCCTTCCCATCCAAGCCATCTTCAATACCTAAACCTGAGATACATGCTTAAAAAGGTCAACAAAACGTTGAGCGAATTCATAGAGTTTACAAATAACAGTTAGAACGCATATTTGGTTCAACAAATCATATAACATTGCTCGTAAGACAAGTTATAAAAATAATGAATTCCAACTAAATGAGCTCGTGTACCGAAACTTAACACATTCATCCCTTAGGATAAAATAATGTCCGAGAAGTATGCCACTTCTCCCAATACTAACTACAAAATGTCCGTTACAAGGTGCTCACAACTGATTCAAACCTCGGACAGGGTTGTCAAACCCAATAGATCTAAATAGTATAAATATACATACACATGTGATGAGAAATCCACTTGCGCGTCCTAAATCCTAAACTCCACTTAATTGAGTTACGATCATTCTCTCATTTATTTTATACGTCACTAAATCGTAAACTTTCTATTTTAGGAAACTTTCTAGTTTTAGAAAGTCATTTTTTTTGATAAGTTACCTTTTTAATAAGTATCGTCTTCTAATTAAACTTATAATAATATTTATTTATCTCGTCGAACTTTCGACATTCAATTTGTTGTTAATTTCTAGTGACGGTGTCACACTTCGAATATTACGAAAAGTTATTATTTTAGACTTTCTATTTTTAGAATCGACCAACGGTCCCAAAAATAATTACTGCAACAGTATATCAATCGATAGTATTTTATTAATCGAAATCACCTTCATAACGCGTTAACGTTTATTAAAGTCTCCGTTGACTTTTATGTTGACTTTTTATATAATATATTTATTTTCTAAATCTGACCCGACCCAAAACGACCCTTTATATCTCATTTTCACGACTCGGTCGTAAAGAATTTATAACAAAGACGTTTCCGGACAACTTTTTAGTTTTAACCGAGACCTTAAACTTGATAGAAAATGACAAAAATGCCCCTGCAAGATTCTGCTGGAACTTAATATTTATTTAGTAAAACGCAGAAATTGACTTTCGGTTTTGACCCGTTATTACTCGATTTTAAAATTAGCAAGCCTCGCGGCAAAGTAAAACGTCATTCCGAACAACTTTGTGTTTCGCCGGAAGGCCGAAACGGACCCGAAAGTGCTCAAACCTTTAAATTAAAATTCTGTCAGATTTAATATAGAGTAAACTGCAAAAATCATCCCTGTAGTTTGTAGTTTGTGACACTAATCATCCTTAGCCAATACTATTGGCACTAATCATCCCTAAGTGGTCAAATGTCTGGCAAAAATCATCCTTGTTGGGGATGATTTTTACAAAAAAGTTTAACAAAAAGTTTTGCAAAATTCATCCCTCTAGGGATGATTTTGGCCGAACATTTCACCACTCAGGGTTTGAGTTTCTTGTGTTGTATGAGAGTTACTTGGTGAAGGTGCATCTTGATCAACTATAGTTGAGGAAGGTGCGTTAGTTGATACAACATGTTCAGGTGCAACTACTTCAGGAATAGGAGCAATGACTTCTGGTGTTTGTAAATTAACATAAGGTGGGGGATTAAGTGACCCATCAAACATTGGTTGAAACAACAAATCCCAGTCAGATCTCAAAGGTGGTACAAATGGTGTTGAAGAAGGAGGGTTTGGAGTAATTTCATGAAGAGCGGGTCCTGAACTGCTGTGTTCAGAAGCCATCACGGTCAGCTCATCAAAATCAACGTGAATAGTTTCAATTATTCGTCTGGTACGTCTGTTGTAAATCCGGAAAGCTTTCTTTGTGGGTGCATATCCAATGAAAATACCAATATCAGCCTTTGGTTGTAACACACCACTCCATGGCTTTGATACCAATTGAAGAATACTAGTAATCTTAAGATCAAGCAAGAACAAGAGTGAGATGTGGGTTGGATGTTAGAGAGAAAACTTAGATGGAATAATGGATGAATGTATTATGAAATGTATGGAAAATGGAACAACCAACCCTCTCCAAGGCTAGGAGAGGGTGTATATATACTATAATGGCCGGCCATGGGCTTGAGTTGGGCCACCCATGGGCCTTGGGCCGGATTAGATTGCTAATCTAATCCTTATACTAACTACGAGCTAAGACTTGTTACAACTTGAAAGTGACCGATACTTTTCGTGTTTCCAACATTCGTTGTACATCATTCTTAAACGACGACTATATGATAGGTTGTCGCTAGAACCGTGAGATTCACTTTCACTTGATTGATTCATTTTGATCCACTACCCGTATAAGGTGAGTTCATAGCCCTACTCTTTTACTCGTTTTGAATAAATGTTTTATAACATGGGGTGAGAAACATTGCTTGCTTTTAAAACTGGACACAAGTACTTTACGTGAGATTTTCCCTGTTTACGTGTTGCCTAAGTAGCTGTTAGACCACTACTGCCCGAACTATCATGAACTGTTAATCACTTGACTGGAGGACCGGTCGAGGGAGCATTAATGAATAAATAGATCTATTGGGACTAATTATCCCTATCCAGGTGAGTAGCGCTCACTACCCACGGGGCGCCCGATAAACGGATATATGTCATGTCGTACTGGTTAGGTTGTCTTTGGTCGGACACCTGGAAGGGCACACAAATACTTATTGCAATATACATGCTAACATACGCAATTAGCTTCAGTGTCATGAGCTTAGTGCAATGTAAATACCTTTTTTATGTGAAGTTGTATTTGTTATAACTGTCGCATACGTGTTGATATCTTGTGGTCTACTATAATAACGTTTGAACTAAACCTATGAATTCACTCAACTTTATGTTGACGTTTTAAGCATGTTTTTCTCAGGTGCTTAGCATGAATGCTGTTGATTGACTTATGTGAAGTCTATATGCCTGTACCGGTTTACCAGAGATTTATCTATGTTTTTAAATACCGTTGTTGAACTCATTTAAGCTTCCGCATTTTTAACATTGAATCTTTTAAATTTAATCGATGTAAAACTTATTATTATTATTTTAAATTTATGCAACGGTGTTTATTTTCAAAACGTACCCTTAGAGGTCGTTCTTTATGCTTTGTACTTGAGATGCGCAAATCAAGTCACGCCTCCGGATACGTGTTCCGTCCAGGCCCCGTCTGGGGGTGTGACATCTTCATGGTTTGATGCTTCATCATCACTGAGATGTTGAGAAAACTCATCATTACCAGGTTGAGACATTTGTAAAGATCTGAAAGTGAGTGTTTGTTTGTGGTTCTAATGATTCTTCTTACTCAGAGTCCCTCTAATGGCTCTGATACTACTTGTAGGTCCTTGGTTTTGGATCTATATAGCCTTTGCAAGACAATAGTTAACTTGAATAAATCCAAATCAACTATGTGAGAGACATTAACTATGAATAACAAGTGTTAATGCGGAATCTTAACACAAGTATTAAGAAGAACACGATATAATACTAACTTCGTATATTGCTATTGATTTATATTAGGCTTGGATGCCTAAACACTATGCCGTAGGGTTCCTTTTATACACCAAGGAAACCCTAATAGGCTTTACAAACGTGTGAAAGGATAATACATATCCTTTCCTAAGATATCTCCTAAGATATCTCTAAGATAACTATTATCACTATTCTGTTACATAAACAGACTTAACTAAATACAACCAGTACTAACTTTAATACTGTCACTCTACCAGTACTAACTTTAGTACTGCAGACTTAACTTAGTACTGAACAAAACTAACTAATACTACCAGACTTAACTGTTATACTACCAGTATTAAGTCTTTTACAATATATTTCCCAACAGGATAGACTCATTTGCTCCTATGGATTCAGAGGTGGTGGAAGGAAGTAAAAGTCAGGCAGAAGGAAGTAAGAAGAGAACAAGAAAAGAACTTGATGAAGAAAGTGTCAAGAAACAAAAGCTAGAGGATGATGCTAAGAAGACAGAACTTAAAGCTTGTTTAGAGATAGTTTCAAAAGATGATGAAGCTGTCAATGTTGAATCATTAGCTACAAAGTATCTAATAGTTGACTAGAAGTCACACATTCTAGCAGAAGACAAGATGTATTATCAGATCATCAAGGCTGATGGAAGTGATAAATATTACAAGATATTTACTTGCGATGCTTGATGATTTTGACAGACAAGATGTGTTAGATCTATACAGGCTAGTAAAGGAAAGATTTAAGACAACAAGTCCAGAAGGATATGACAGATTGCTCTGGGGAGATCTAGTTACTTTATTTGAACCAAGTGAGGAAGATGAAATATGGAAAGCTCAACAAGACTACACGTTGATAAGCTGGAGGTTATATGATTCATGTGGAGTTCATTTACTATTGATGGATACTGGAATTGCTATTCACATGATGGTAGAAAATAAATATCCTCTTACACAAGAAATGCTTTCAAGGATGTTGAGCAGGAGGTTAGATATTGATCATGAATGTGAAATGGCTTATGAGCTTCTCAGATTTACAAGGTCACATCTTAAGAAGTAGAATAGTGTTTGAATACATCCTCCTGATGATCAAGAAGATTTTATTGAAGAAACTTGATGATTAATATGATGAATATCAAGTTTAGGGGAGGATTGTTGGGAATAAAAGGACTCTTCTTAGTTACTACTGTTGGTTCAAGTTACAACTTTTGAAGTTACTGTTACTAATATGGAAGTTAGTGCTGCTGGTTATAGTTTGTACTGCTAATGAAGACTGTAGGAAATATTCTAAGTCATTACTACTGCTAGTTGTAAAGTTACTACTGCTAGTATTAAGTTACTACTGCTAGAATAGTTTTTGCTGCTAGTTATAAGTTAGTACTGTTAGTGTAAATGTTAGTACTGCTTATGTGATAAGAATGAGATATTTTAGGAAAAGATATGAAGAATAGAAACGTATTGTAAGCCCATTAGGGTTCCTTGATGTATAAAAGGAGACCCTAGGGTATGTAGTTTATCATATCTCATTCTACATAGTCATATATAGCTTCAAGGTTTTGTATAACCCTAACACTATCAAAGGTGTTCGTATATATTGAGGCTTAAAGTTTGGTATTATACAATCTTGTTTGTTACTATTTTATTGCTTATTCTACTTAGTATTATAGACTAGATTCCGCATAGTCTTTGATATATTCAATCAAAGTTTCTATCATAGTTGTTTTGGATTTATCCAAAATAACTAAGTTTTAACAAGCTAAGCAAGATCTATTCAAGTGGGATCAACAATTTTTAATGCATGTTTGGGCATATATTAAATTTCTAACTAAAAAGAGAAGAGATACGAAATTATTCAATTCCCATGACTTGTAACGAGGAGGATGCACATATTTTTATTTTTTTATAATTTGGTTGTTAAAGTGAAAATGAAAAAATGACTATAAAAGTAGAATCATAAAATTAGAATCACACTGAATCACCGGTAAGGGACACAAAACAATTTATACTCGCCGAACCACTAACGACTATCACATTCAAATACTCCCGCACCAAATTTGACTCTTTGGTGCACA
Source organism: Tanacetum coccineum (assembly GCA_026074375.1). Lineage (NCBI taxonomy): Eukaryota > Viridiplantae > Streptophyta > Magnoliopsida > Asterales > Asteraceae > Tanacetum > Tanacetum coccineum. The sequence continues at coordinate 6,729 of BQNB010064180.1, forward strand.
TTTGTTAGGCGTCATTTTGGTGGACACATTATTTTCTTTTTTTTTCTAGTGAATTATGTTGTTTGAGTTTGTAGGCATAAATATACATTATTTAACAAAACTAATATTTATTTAAAGAATCATATGATAAGCAGCTATGATGATGCATTCTTTTGAGGATGAATCAATTACATTTTGATCTTTTCACGTTCTATTTTGTAAGTTACACAAAAAGACTTACCAAAATATTACATATCGTTAATTATCTGCCGCTAGAATTTTCCGCCCCTATATGCAGGGTACTCATCTAGTTACATAAAAGAGAAACTAACTTGCACTTTTTATAGTGTTGCGTAACTGATTTTTTTACTATTTTATGGCAAACTACTTGAATTTCGAATTTGTGATTATTTTACCTTTACATTTTTGAACCATTCTATTAATGACAAAAGGTAAAATGATAATTTTATAGTCACAAAAGACCAAGGTTATAAATAGCGTGAAGCGTGTCGTAGCGGCATAGCTAAGCCTCAAGCTTTAGTGTGAGGCGTAGCGACATGGCGTTTTTAAGGCGGCAAAAATTATTTATAGATTTATAGATTATATCATAGTTTAGAATAATATGAGTAGTAAATATTATTAAATTCAAGCATCAATCCAAAATATTAGTAAATCCAAGCATAAATCTCAAATTTTAGAAAATCCCTTAAATACTTAAAAAAAACTCGCCACGCTATGCGCTATAGCGCGCTTTATCACGCTATATGATGCTATATTGCACGCCACGCCTAGAGACAACGCCTTGGCTTGTTTCGTAACGTGTAGGTCACGCTTCGCGCTATGGCGACGCTATGGCGCCGCTATAGCGAGCTATTTAGAACCCTGCAAAAGACACAACAAAAATTTAGAAGGTTTTGCTACCTAATAGAAAATAAACAATAAGTTGTCTACAGAACCTTTCTTTGATATTACCAATGTTTTAAAAACGGGGTTGACCCAGCTGGTTGAATAGTGAACCAGAGGTGACCAGAAGCCGGTTTTAGCTGAAAAACCAGGTTGAATCACCGGTCAAACCGGTTGAACCGTGACCCGATGGCTCGGCCGGGTCAATTACAAAACTAGTTTCTAAACATTAGATATTAAAATCGAGTATACCTATATACATAGGTCAATAATATTGCTAGGATGTGCAATTGAGGCCTATAAATTCCGTTAGTGAGGGAGTTAATCCGAAGATTTTTCAGTCATTTTTTTCTTTTAGAACCGGCTAAAAAGAGTTGGCCTTGTCCGGGACGAAGGATGCATGTATGAAAGATGAAGAATGAAAGTGGGGGAGTTCTTCTACTGGATGTTCAGAGAAAGACTTCCCCCTATGGCATAGCTCAGTCATTCAATCAGGGGAGGGTCACATGATTCTTCCCCTAAGCGCATGTGTAGCTTCCCATGGTGTTCATTTAAGTCCTCATACGTGTCGCTATGATTTATCTTGGTAAACAACTATTTCTCTTTCATCTAGAGGAACACAAAAATCAAAGAAGAGATAAGGGTAATGTTATAATTAATGAGAATAGGTGTTAAAAGAGGACTTACTCTCCTTATATTGAGAAAGCGCTAAAAGTCAACTAAAGGACTCCACACTATTGGTCTAAAAGCGAAGTGCATGACTTTTCAAACACTTAACACTATTCTAAGGCTAAACGTAATAGGACGACCTTTTGCGGTCGGTCGTCCCATGTGGCAATAAAAGGGACCTGGTCACCCTACTACGCCGACCGAAGCAAGACCTGGTCACCCCCAACCTTTGCAAAGTTAGGGTCTTCTGCACGACCTTACAATTGGAGGAAGATTTTGTATAAAAAAAATTAACTCTTTCTTTTATATTTTTATTTAAAAAAAATAAACAATCCCCTATTCACTATAAAATCTCACTTTTTATTTACATTTTTTTCACAATAACACATACATTTTATCACTTTCATTATCTTTTATAAATGGCTTGTTTCGGATACCAATAGCTACGATAAATCAAGCTTTGGTTCAAAAACAAATTGACGAAGATATGGTTCATCAGAAAGCGATTCTGGATTTAGCCTTGCAATTTGATAATGCATAAAAAAAATAAACAATCCCCTATTCACTATAAAATCTCACTTTTTATACCATTTTTAATCACAAAACACATACATTTTATACACTTTCATTATCTTTTTTAAATGGCTTGTTCGATACCACATAGCGACGATGAAATCCAAGCTTTGGTTCAAAAACAAATTGACAAAGATGTGGTTCATCAGAAAGCGATTCTAGATTTAGCCTTGCAATTTCATATAGTTGATTCGTCATCAAAGACACATAAGATTGGTGATGTATACCTTACTGTGGAAGAGTTACATCAACTACATCTAGATAAAGAAGCCTTAAGAGAAACACGAGAAGAACAAACAATTGATGAAAAGGCACGGGAGGAGAAGATTAGGCAAAAACAAGCTGATGATGATGAATACTTTATGGAGTTTGGGGTGATGAGAATTGATTCAGATTACAAGTCATCAGATTAATAAACTAGAAACTATTTTAGTGTAATGTTGTTTTAATTTAATCTTTTAAATAAAGTATTGTATTTTAACTTCCGTTATTATATTTTCAAATTTTGAATTCCGACGACTAGTTTTTCATTATAAATACCCCCACCATCTCCTCATTATATCACACAACTTCTTATCCAACTATTCAGATGGATTTCAATTTCACTAACGAAAATGATCCATGGGAATACAGTCTTGATATAGACGATTCTGATCTCCATTTAACACCTGTTCTGTGTTCGTCTAGTAGCGCACATGTTGAACCATCTCCATACACCCCAAATCCAGTTATCATAATTCCTGGTCCTGCGGGTGTTGTTCAGCTCTCTAATAGAATATGTGTTGAACCATCTTCCTTAACCTCAAACCCAGTTAGGATAATACCCGGTCATGCGGGTCTTGTTCAGCGAGCCAAGCTGCTTAAAGAAAATGTATTTATTCTTGATCCGGATGGGGCTTTAATGTCGACACAAGAATATATGCAGAAAGTTGTTGAGGATGTGGGTGAGGATGTTGATTTTAATAGTGAGGCATGGGTTAGCGCCACTAACTATGTGAATGCTTTTGGTGGCACTGTAACTGAATGTTTGGGAGACATCGACAACTTTCTTAAAAAGGGAAAACTTGAACAAGTTGTTGCAATAGTGAAGGCTTGTTCTCCGAATGCTCTTGGAGATTTAATTGCGACTCTGAAAGATATATCGGGTACAGTACCTGAAACAATACACTACAAAGTCCTTGATGTGGGTAGTTATGAAAAGGATATTACAGTAGGAGAGGAGCTCCTATATACTTGCCAAAGGTCATAGTTTTTTACTCCTAAACCAAACAAAGCATACCTTAACATTACAAAAAGAAATGTGGTTGAGGTTATTCCGTCAGGACTAAAAACGGTTTCATTAGCTTAACAATACTGTTTATTATCAATTTCTCCGTAATGTAATTTTCAAAATTTCTAATGTAATATTCAATTCATAATGTAATTTTTCAATTCCGTGAATGTAATTTTTCAAAATTTGAAATCAAACAACTACTATCCAAACAGAACTATTGAACTATAGGTTTTACAAAACGTATCTGTGTGTAATTTTTAAATTCCTCAAGTTCATGTTTATTATTTTCGTAATATTTTTTCCGTTTTTATTCTTCCGTGTATTTTTTATTTTCCCGTATTTTAATTATTAATTAAATGTTAATTATAATTATGTTAAAAAAAATTGTTGCGGAATGTTCATCTGCGATGGGGTTCACCACTACATGTGTTTGGTCACTGTGTGGTCTCAGAGAGAGAAAGCTGAGTTGGCGCTGACGTGACAGTGTCCTCTGCGGTCATCACTACATTCAGTCTAACAAACTTTTACATGTCTTTTTTTCATTGCAAAATTGAGCTTTTATAAAAGCTGCTCACAAAGACTTGATATTTTTCAAATGATTCAAGCTTTGTAATATGTAAATCGAATATATGGTTAAAGTGCATTAATCCATCCTGAATTTTCTATCAAAATTTGTTCATATATATAATATTATTATTATTATCTTATAAATTATATTCACTAGGTATGATTTTTAATTTAATGAACATTAAGTTTCATTATTTTATCATCTAAATTATTGTTTTAAGAAAAATAAGGCATGCAGACCCTGCGCTCACACGGTTGTAGTCAAATTGCTAATTTGCCGTAAGGATTGTGTGATTTGGGGAGGTGTACTGGCTGATGGCGCGAATTGTAATATTGCACGCAAAATATTTAGCAAATAGATATAAAAAAACTCGATTAAAAATCCCATTAAAGGAAGGACAAAAGCATATGACATAAATAATTTTAGGCATGGACACTTTAATACATCACAAGATCTTCTTGATTATTCACTTTAATGACTAACATAAATGCATATGCTATATCAAAATGAGGCTATTAAGGAATACTAACAACTTTCCTAACACGCTTAAGATTCTACGATAGTCTCATTGTGATTTGAGCAACATCATGTCACTGTAAACATTATAGTGAACATTACAGATCACTGTATAATATAAATGAATACTAACTTGCTCACATGTTGTCAACAAACAATAATCCGTACAATTATAAGTATAGTAACACATATGTCGTGAAACCTAGTGAAAGTAATACATCATCGAAACATTGTTTAAAAAACCCAGCCCTTTGAGATTGGATATAACCAAAAAGACAGAGAAGAACTTGAATGCCACAACCAAGAGTACTCGTTATAGCTATTTGGCAAGAGCAGATCAAGGGTTTATACTTCATTTTTGTAGGTTAAACCTTAACCATCCTATTTCCATAAAACAAAAAGCAACAGAATACATAAGAATATTATTTTTAGATGTTTCTCAATTCGTTAGTAACAATTATACTTCTTTCATTTGTATGACTATATAAATTAGAGTTTTATGTTTCTTTTGTATAATTTAATCAGATATTTATTTGTTGTCCAAAATATTTAACACCAATAAACAATCTTTATAGAACATTCCTCTAAGGATGTTGAACTAATGGTGTTTGGATTACTTTATTTCTATAGTTAATGTACTAATTTGAATAAAAGAAGCAAGGCGACTTACAAATAACCGATTGGTGAAACTAAGGGTTGGAAGCCACGAGAGAGGCATTCTTGTTAAACTGGTTGTTCTGCACATCACTGGATATCCACGACACCTGAATACCGCAACTGGAATCATATAACAAAACGTTCTAACAAACAGAGAAACCAACAAAAACCTAAATCTTTTACAACCGTAATCAAGAACCTAGAAATAATTAGGTTAATAACTAACCTTTTATTGAAGAACAAAGCAGAAGGAGATTTGAAGGATGTCAATGACTGGGATATGCTGAAACAATTTTAAAAAGAAAGTGACCCATCCCTGTAATCTTGCACTAATGTAAAAGGATAACTGTAAGTCATCTTGGTACTTTCGATTAACATATACAAACCAATGTGTCGGTCCGTACAACACCTATAGTAATAATATAAATAATAGTATACCCTTATTTAAACCATAATTATGACACACCCACACAATTTTCCCTCGAAAAGTATTGAGAACATAGTTAACAGTCAACCCAAACACGGAAAAAAGTACCCGCCGTTTGACTTCATACCCAACACCGCATCGCCGACCCATATTTCCTCCTAAATAAATACAGGTGTATAAAAATGTAAGCTTTGTGATTCATACATTCTCCTCTATGATCTTTAACCACAAAGGCCTAAGTTTTAGCTTCCTGAATTTCTGATTCCAACACAGTATCCAGAAGCTACCTTCAAACACCTAGCCAAAGAAGTTTTCTGTTTAATTCACTTGGAATTGGTCATTAAAAGTATGATCACCAGGAGTACCCGACTCCTTCATTCAATGTACACGTGTACACTCCCCTGTCAAAAACTTGCAGCAATTTGACCATGAGCCCATATCTAGGTCCAACAGCACCTCCCACTCTTGCTTACCTATTTTTCAAGATAGATTCATGATAAGCAAATCTGTATGTCTGTAACTATATTGTAGACTAAAAAACTCTTTAGTCAAAGGAACTACAGTAGCAATTTACATTGAACTTGTTATAAAGAAACAAACTTCAACTAATTATTATGGATTCTACAACGGGGTGTTTAGCATTTGTGTTGGTTCATGGTCAAGTTCTTGGCTCTGCACCACATTACAATGAACATCCTTAATCACAATAAACACACACACATAGACAACATAAGAATCATATTCATTCCATCAAATTAGTAGCTATATATAATATAGTTTCAAATCAGACATCTTATTCCTATAGTAACCTATCTGATATAACACATTCTATATATATCAGAGGTCAGGTAGTAATACGGATCAAGGATAGTAAAGCGAAACAGAATTAGTCACGCACCTTTGAAGACATTAGTTCCTAGTACTTCTCCAATCAAGAATGCTACATTGCTACTCCTAAGTTATGAAAGGAACCAACATACTTGTACTTGTACAATGTTCTGAAGAGTGAGTGGTACAACTTGAGGCATGCCTTTGGCATCGCCACATATGTGTATATAAGCTCCATCTGAGAGCAATTTCGCCTATAAATGACATAATAATTCATATAAATAAATGAGCGCACAGTGAGTTCAAGTTTATAATCTGTACTTTGCGTTTGCAACTTTGTTTCTATTTGTTTTTGTGCATTCATAGTAACTCTTGCATACATTAAACCAATAAAAACTAAGATTTTACCATTTAATATATATAATGAAGCGAGAAACTTTCTTTACCTTGGATTAGGATTTCCCTTGACCACTCTATGCCCATATTTTCTCCATCTATAACTATCGTCGAGTATACCAATATCACTTGTGGTTTGAACCATGACATACGGTTCTTTAACTGTCACCACAAAAGATTTGAAAAACATTAGAACGTACGTTTATCAGTCTTATTATTCGCTTAAAAGCTTGATAATCTTTTCTTGTAGGAGGAATATATTACCTTCACATGGGTGCTCGGGAAGGCAGATGTTCTTAAAGTTTCTTGGATCTCGTCCATTATTTTTCGCCTCGGATACTAAGTATGAAAGCTGCTTGATCAGGTGTAGCAGCCACAGACGTTATCCTGTAAATAAGTTAACTCACTTAATCATTTGGAAAAACTATTTAACACAATTTTGTACAAAACATGAAAATCAGAAGTGTAAACAAAATAAAAGGTAAACCAAATAGCCCCAATTCTCATGATACAACCCTAACAAAGCTTAATAACATTTAACACGTATTGATTCATAACATTTAACACGTAAGATTAAACACTTGGATACTTCACTCACTGCATTCATGGATCTATAACTGCAGAATCCCTTCACCTTCCTATTAGATATCAGCCAATTCCCCAATAAATTAAGGGACTCAATCTTATAAAAGGCTCTATTTATAGCTAAGATATTCTAAAATTAACTAACTAGTTGCCTCCAAGGTTTATAAAAGGCTCTATTTATAGCTGAAGTCTTCTTCTCTTGGACTTCCAGCTTGTGTTTCTTTTGTGAGAGCTTCATTAGGTGTTTTTGTTGTGTAAGGGACTTGATAAAAGAAATCTCAGCCATTCAATCTTCTTGTGCTTCTTTTTGAGTCATCTAAGCCATCAAAATTACTTGGGAATGGTGATGGATTGCCAACATGGCAATTATACAGCTTGGGGGGGGGATGGTGGAGTGGTTGAAATGATTTATCTAGGGTGTTGAGTGGTTTGCAGGGCAAAAGTATGGGAAGACATCCCCTAGTTGTACCTGGGTTTTTTTGGGCGGGAAAGAAATGGTTTTGGTTGAGTTGGCAGCTTTGGCCCCTCATCTCTTATAACTTCCTTGCAAACTTCACCCGGTTTGCAATTTCGACCCTTGTCTTTTAACTCTTTTAATACAACTTGAGGTTTGGCGATTTTAGTCCCTTAAGTTGTATTTTCTTCACTTGGTTGACTTTTGACTTTGATTTGATTTTGTCTTTTCCATTCCGTGCTCGGTTTTGTCGTTTGTGGCTTTGTTTTTGTCTTGTTCTTGAAAATATCCGTTTCCTGCACAATACAAATGCAAAACATACGAATATGATGTATTTTGGTACGTTTTTAGTCATTTAAGTCCGTTTTTAATGGAAAATGGTATGTGTAATTAAGCACATACCAAAATCCCCCATACTAAGGTATTGCCGTGTCCTCACATAATGTTATGAAGTAAACACTCAAGAAAACTAAAAATCTTGATCCCCCTCGACTAATTACCTCGAAAAGTAGCAAAGTGTTCGTCAAGGGGAACTAAAGAATCAATAGCTTTGACAAGTCCTGTTTTCACCATTTTTTATATGTACACTAACTATCCCTAATATTTTTGGATTTTTCTTTTTCTTTTCTTAACTACCTGTTTGACTTCCTTTATTATATCAACACTGGGATCATAGAATAAGAAGTGCCCATAGAATAATCTACGGATGTCCTGACGGATAAATTCATCGTCCCCGATTTTTCACTAGTCCCAAGCTAAGCGTAAAAACGAAATCACCGTTAAGTACAAGTAAAGATGCTAACACTACTTATAACTATGACTTGTCAACTTTTCGCTCCCAACAATTATTCAATTAGAGTGATTGTGCTTAATTTTAAGTTAAATTTAGATCGACAATTTTAGAAAGTAGTATAGTTTATGTGCATAACGATATTTCTGAAGAAATCTGGGGAAAAGACTAGATCACCCACCAACCAGCATATTCTCGATAGATCCCAGCCGAGTTCGACTTAGGTTATCAGGTTGAGACCCCACAGGAGAATGTTCGCAATGTAATAGCGGGATACTCCACCCTTTTAGGCCGAATTTCTTAGATTTACCGTTAAATAAACAACACTACTCAAAGCACGCAAACATCAAAAATTTAATGATCTCATTGGTGCGATTATTCCATGTAGCGACCTTTCTTCTCGGAACGTCCCAGCCTCATCAGCTAAGTGCCCAGGTTTTTGACACCCCACGGAGAATACTTAATCGAAATAATCTACCGACGGCAACCAACAACTTTTGAAGTCTTAAAGCAAGTTATTCTTAGTTCAAAATTATACTTGAGTTTAGAAAAAGAAATCTTAACCATTAAATTATCCTTATTAGCTATATACTATACTACCGTCATCATTTACATGACTACAACATCGGCCACGCCTCCGACAAGATGTAGTGACTTAGTCTGACGACGGTTTCTTATTGATAACACCTACAGATTTATTATCTCACTATGGGATTTATTTTGAAGACTGCAACATCGGTTGTGAGCCGGCAAGATGCAATAAACCTTTATCAGCCCATAGTTTATATTATTTATTTTCATATTTTATTTTATATTTTATATATATATTTTTTAAACTTATTTTCCGTAATAGAGAAAATTTTGTTTTTAGAAACTTAAGTATAAAGCTGAACTAAGATGAATACTTTTGTTTCCGAAAGAGCTTCTTTTTAGAAAATGTCGGATTAAAGTTAAAGCAAAATTAAGCACGTTTATTAGTCAGGTTAAGAGCTTCTGGGAGAAAAAGCGACAAGTTACACCTATAAGCTTTTAAGATTTCCAAATAATCCTTGCTTAGCATCCTACTTGTAAATAACACTATTATTTTTCGTTCTTCGCAAATTTAAAATCCCTAATAAAAGGATCCGCGAATGCTTAGCCTAATAAACTTTCGTTTATTAAATGGTTAAAGGATAAAGCTAGGGCTCAACACGCCCGATCGAGTCAAAATTTATTCTCATTCTACCTATAGGGAAAGTCAAAACTGAGACAAAACACTTATTTTATTTTTTTGAATTTTATTTTTAATTTTGGTGGTAAAAACGGGATTACATGATAACAACGGCTGCAGGTAAAATTAAATCGAAGATTCCCCCCATACTAGAACTAAACATCGTCCTCGATGTTTCAAAGGGGTACCTACGTAAATCTAAGGCCGTTTATGAAGTGTGCCAAAAGATAAAACGTTAGTTGATTAGATTTGGATACTGGATTCCCGAAATGAAGCTGAGGATGTGAAACTCTAAAGGCAAACTGCAAGCACGAGAGTTTTCACAATCCGGGCAATCCTGGACAGTTAACAACATAAACACAAAACACGGGTAATGGAAAATGTAAACCTTTACACACAAAAACACTTACTCATTATTACTACTGATAAACATGGGGTGCCTCCTACGAAGCGCTTATTTAAGGTCGCTATGCTTGACCCGTCCCCCAAATTTATTGGTCCATGGGGAATGTCTGGAGATCTGGGACTACCTCGGTTGGTACGTCCCCTCCAAAATAGTGTTTCAAACGATGACCATTCACTTTGAAATTTAGCCCTGAGTTTTGGGATAACTCGATAGTGCCATATGGAAAAACTTGGGTTACAGTGAATGGTCCACTCCAGCGGGTCTTAAGCTTGCCCGAGAAAATCTTCAATCTAGAGTTAAAGAGGAGGACTCGATCACCGACGTTGAAAACGCAATTTTTGATCTTGGAGTCATGGATTCTCTTTGTTTTCTCTTTATAGATCAAAGAGTTTTCATAGGCATGATTACAAAGTTCATTAGGTTCGTTGAGTTGAATTTTTCTGTGATCACCCGCGGTTTTGATATCAAAGTTTGTATGCTTAAGGGCCCAGTAAGCTTTGTGCTCGAGCTCAATCGGAAGATGACATGCCTTCCCGTACACTAACTTGTATGGAGTACACCCGATGGGTGTTTTGTAAGCTGTGCGGAAAGCCCAAAGTGCGTCATCTAATTTATCCGACCAAGAGGCACGATTTTCGCCCACGGTCCTTTCAAGAATTCGTTTCAAACCATGATTGGATACCTCAACTTGTCCACTTGTTTGTGGATGATACGCGGTGGAGAGACGATGAGTGACTCCGTATTTAAGCATGACCTTTGCAAATTGGTCATTGCAAAAATGGGTTCCGCGATCACTTATGATTGCACGAGGGGCACCGAATCTGGCGAAGAGAGATTTAAGAAATTTGCAAACAACTCGGGCGTCATTGGTGGGGAGCGCTTTTGCTTCAACCCATTTTGATAAATAATCAACGGCCACGAGTATATATTTGTTCCCTCTTGAAGACGGGAACGGCCCCATAAAATCAATGCCCTAAATGTCAAAGATTTCGCAAACTCGGATGGAGTTTTGTGGCATCTCATCACGTTGCAAAATTTTGCCTTGACGTTGACAAATGTCACATTGGGTGACAAAGTTGTGGGCATCCTTGTAGATCGTGGGCCAATAAAATCCTGAATCAAAGATCTTTTTAGCAGTGTAATTAACACCGTAGTGTCCCCCAGTGGGTCCATCGTGGCAAGCTTTTGCATAAAAATGGGTTCCGCGATCACTTATGATTGCCGAGGGACACCCAGAAATCTGGAGAAGAGAGTTTCTTAAGAAACTTGCAAACAACTCGGGGCAATCATTGGTGGGGAGCGCTTTTGCTTCATCCCATTTTGATAGTAATCGATGCCACGAGTATATATTTGTTCATCTTAAGACGGGGAACGGCCCCAATATAATCCAATGCCCCAAAATGTCAAAGACTTTTGCAAGCATTGGATAGAGTTTTGTGGCATCTCATCACGTTGCAAAATTTTGCCTTGACGGTTGACAAATGTCACATCGGGTGACAAAGTCATGGGCATCCTTGTAGATCGTGGGCCAATAAAATCCTGAATCGAAGATCTTTTTAGCGGTGTAATTGGCACCGTAGTGTCCCCCGGTGGGTCCACTGTGGCAAGCTTTGAGGATGTCAAAAGCTTCTTGCCCTGAAACACAACGCCTAATTACTTGGTCAGCACAGTTTGGATTCGGAAAGGGGCTCGTCCAGAAAGTAGTGTTTGACATCTTTGAAAAACTTGTTTTTTGTTGGGTCGACTTCTTTGACCAATGAAATTCCCCCGCATGGTAATTTTCAAAGTCGGCAAACCATGGGGGGTTATTATCATCACGAAGAGACAAACAGTTCTAAGAGTATTCGAGTGGAAATGTTTCCGTGATTTCCTTGTTCTCGAACTCATTTTGGTGAGGGTTCTCAAGTCTGGAGAGATGGTCGGCGGCAAGATTTTCTGCTCCTTTTTTGTCTCGGATCTCAACATCGAATTCTTGGAGCAAAAGGATCCACCGCATCAGTCTTGCCTTAGCATCCTTTTTAGCAAAGAGATACTTATAGCAGAATGGTCGGTATACACTATGCTCTTGGACAAAACGAGATATGACCGGAATTTCTCAAAAGCGTACACTACGGCAAGTAATTCTTTTTCGGTCGTAGTGTAGTGTGCTTGAGCTTCGGTCATTGTCTTGCTGGCATAGTGAATTGGTTGGAAATGCTTGTTCTTTCGTTGCCCTAGGACTGCCCCAATTGCAAAGTCGCTTGCATCACACATGAGTTCGAAGGGCAAGTCCCAGTCGGGAGCAATCAAAATTGGAGCCTCGGTCAATTTTCTTTTAAGTGTATTAAAGGATTCGATACACTCTTTTGAGAAGAAAAATGGAGTCTCTTTTTCAAGCAAGTGGGTCATTGGACGGGCAATTTTTGAAAAGTCTTGTATGAAACGTCGGTAAAAACCGGCATGCCCAAGAAAACTACGGACACCTTTCACAGTAGTCGGGTGAGGGAGCTTGGCTATAACTTCAACTTTAGCACGATCGACCTCAATTCCCGACTTAGAAATTTTGTGTCCAAGAACAATGCCTTCTTTAACCATAAAATGGCTTTTCTCCCAATTTAGGGACAAATTGGTGTCTTCACACCGTTTTAACATTTTTTCCAAATGGGATAGGCATGTAGAGAAAGAATCTCCGAAGACCGAGAAGTCATCCATGAACACTTCCATTGTTTTTTCGATCATGTCATGGAAGATTGCCATCATACATCGTTGAAACGTGCTGGGTGCATTGCATAGCCCAAAAGGCATGCGACGGTAGGCAAATATTTCGTATGGGTAAGTGAATGTTGTCTTCTCTTGATCCTTCGGGTCTATGGGAATCTGAAAATAACCCAAGAAGCCATCAAGGAAACAATAGTATTGGTTTCCCACAAGTCTTTCGAGCATTTAATCCATGAAGGGCAATGGGAAATGGTCTTTTCATGTGGCTTCATTCAATTTTCTATAGTCAATGCACACTCTCCACCCCGTGACCAATCGAGTTGGTATCAAATCATTATCATCATTGTTGACAACGGTTATGCCACCCTTCTTTGGTACACAGTGTACCAGGCTTACCCATGGACTGTCATAGATCGGATAAATTAATCCGGCGTCAAGAAGTTTTTCAACCTCTTTTTTGATGACATCGTAGATCTTTGGGTTTACTCGTCTTTGACTCTGAACTGTTGGTTCTTAGTCCTTTTCCATAAGGATTTGTGAGTACAAAACTCTGGATCAATACCATTGATATCGGAGAGTTTTCAAGCGATGGCTCGCTTGTGGGACTTTAGAACCTTGATAAGAGCTGTCTTTTCCTCATCCTTTAAATCTTTCCCAATTATGACGGGCAACTTGTCGGCGCCTTCCAAAAATGCGTATTCTAAATGAGGTGGCAAGTCCTTGAGTTCAACCTCGGGAGGCTTATCAATTGATGATTTAACGGTTTTAGCTTCAACAACTTTAAGTTCTTCCTGGATTTCGGGCAAATAACCTTTATGATTTGGAAGAGGAGGTAACGGTTCACTATTGAGAAGTGCTTCTAGAATAAGAATGTCACCTTCCAAATCATAGTAAGTAGCATCAATTTCCCGTGAAATTGGCTCGTCATCGATAGCTATAAAAGCATTTGCTTCTTCGAGAAGGAGAAAATCACTATCCCCGAAAGGAGTTAGTGTTGGTGACGAATTTGCAACAATTGGATCGCAATCCGGAGAAGGATTACCGTATGCAACTGAATCAGAAAAACCTAGGACTTCTTGTGAGTATTCTTCACATGCTAATTCAATGACGTCAATTCGGTTTGCCGTCATATGATTGTAATTAGTCGTATATCTCGAAGTTTGGTCCAGATTGAAGGTGATGGCCTCTTTGCCAACACGAAGGGTTATTTCACCTTCGTAAACATCTATTACTGCACGACTGGTCTTTAAGAAACTTCTCCCGAGGATTAAAGGTACTTAGGGGTCTGGCTCAAAATCAACGACCATAAAATCTACTGGAAACTAGAACTTTCCCACCATTAAACGAACGTCTTTAGCAATACCGATTGGTTCAGTGATTGAATGGTCTGCTAGCTCTAGCGTCATGCAAGTGGGGGTTAGTTCGGGAAGAGAGAGATCTTTCCAAACGGACTATGGCATAAGATTAATGCTTGCGTCGAGATCGGCCAAGGCGTTGCATGTATTAATCCCAGAAAATTCACATGGAATAAGAAATCGGCCAGGGTCTCCAAGTTTTTTCGGTAACATGTTTAGGATGACTGCTGAGCAATTCTTGTTCAATGGAGTTCTAGCCATTTCACTCAACTTCTCTTTGTTTCCGATTAAAGTTTTTAGAGTTGAGGCAAATTTCGGCATAAGGGTCAAGGCATTCGTAAAGCTAATTTCAAAACTCAAATCTCTAAAGATTTTGAAGAATTTCTCAATTTGATTGTTAGCTTTTTCATGGCGCCTTTCATCATTTCTTCTTGAAGGAAATGGAATTGATGTTTGTTGGTTAGGCCTCGGAGCACTAACGGGATCAACACCTGGCTTAGAAGTTGGATTTTGAGATTGGACTTGAATAACTAGAGGTTGGACGTCTTTGGTGCTTCCGTTATTAGTAGGAAGCATCGTATCCTTTGTAACCTCGGTATCATGATTCATCACTTTCAGAGGAGAAGATGAAGTAGAGGGAATCGCGGGTCCTTGATATGCAACACCACTTCGGGTGGTGATACCTTTCAAATCTTCCTTTGGGTTGGTAATGGTGTTACCCGGGAGAGTTCCCGAACCTGAAGTAGAGGCGGTGTTCATTTTGATAAAGTTACTTAGCATACTTTCAACCCTTTGATTTGAAGTAGCCAAGTTGTTCAATTGAGCTTGCAGGTTTTGACCTTGGTTTTGAAAAACTTGATTTTGGTTTTGCATATTCCTCATAACCGCATCATTAGCTTTTATGTAGCTATCAAAATCAGTCTTAGACACACCTTGTATCTGAGGAGCGGGAGCTTGGTAAACAGGAGCTTGATAGGCTGGTGGGTTGATTAACTTGGGGTTGATAAATTGGTCCTTGACTGAAATTATTACCCCGATTTTGGTTAAAATTGTTTCCCCGATTTTGAATGAAATTTATCCCCCGAATTTGGTTGTTTTGATGGTTTTGCATAGGTGGAAAACCGGGAGGTCGAATTTGGTTTGCAACCATTGGGGGTCGGGCACTAGTATTTCCTTAATGGAAATTAGCCGCAGCGGCTTGAGAAACGTAAGCTAGAATATTGTCATGATAATCATTGCCATCGATGGCGGGACAACTTTGATATGAATGAGCTCCACCGCAAGTCACACAACTTTCCTCGACCACTTTTATGGACGCGGGAGTTTGGTGAGCGGGAGCTTGGGATTGATTCTTCTTATTAAAGAGCAATGCTTTGACCATATCTTTGAGTTCGGAGACATCAGGAGAGATACCGGAGGTAGAAGTGCTTGCACTCACTTTAGCAACAACGGGTTTGCTTCGTGAATTGCAAACTTTGGATTTGCTCTCGATGATTTTTAGGCATTCTCAAGGCATTTTATCCAAAAAGTTACCACCAGCGGCGGAATTCAATGAATCTTGATCATTTGTGTTCAAGGCATTATAGAATGTATCGAGTTGATGCAATTCTGAAAACCCATGATGCGGGCATGCCCTAAGAAGATCATTGAATCGGTCCAATGCTTCATAAAATGATTCATCAAATCTTTGCTGAAATCTCGTTATTTCATTTCTAAGATTTGTCCTTTTAGAAGGAGGAAAGAATTTGTTAATGAATTTTGACACAAGATCATCCCATGTAAGAATCGATTGAGGGGGTTCTTTGTCAAGCCAAATCCGGGCTGCTCCCTCGAGGGAAAATGGGAAAAGCATAAGCTTAACCGACGTACTCGGGACGTTCGGGAACTTCATCGTAGAAGTGATCTTGTTGAAATATCGGATGTGAGCATGTGGGTCTTCTTTATCATGTCCAAAAAATTGCTTGTTTTGAACAAGATTAAGTAGACCATGCTTGATCTCGAAATTGTTCGCGTTGATCTCGGGAACAACGATTGCATCCTCGTAACCCTCGGTGGGTGCCTCGAGCAATTGAGCCATAGTACGATTATCGTCCATCGTAACTATGGGAGGATTGTTATTTGGTTTCTCAAGATTTGGTGATTCAACAGAAGTTTGTCGGACTTGTTGTTGTCGACGTTTACGGGCTTGAGAACGAGTGCGCATGCACAAAATAGAAATTTAAAAAGAAAATTTACACTAATTTTTTTTGGTTTTTCAATGATTTATTCACAATTGATTTTAACGGACAATGAGATAAGACAACTTTAACCAAATAATCTACTTACTTCACGGTAGCTCTCAAAAAGATAAACGCACAAGCGAGCGGAGGAGTAGGAATAGCGCGAAGCTTATTTCTCCTTTCGGGTCGTAGTTCCTTGGAACAACCCTCCTTATACCCACTTTATAGTTTGTTTAACTTTTCAAGGTGAGCCGTACGTTGTAAGAGACACAAATGGCAAGTTTTTAAATCTTTTGTTCGAGTTGGGAACCAACAAGTTCACCGGAAGTTATTATGATAATACCTCAATTGAGAATATTATATTTTGGTATTTTTACCAATTTGTGAATTTTATTTCTTTTTTTATGGACAATGTTTTTATATTTTTTTGTTTTTCTTAGTTTTATATGTTTAATTATTCTAAAGAAATGAAAATATTTTTGTATTTTTTATATTTTTATAAAAATAAAATGAAATATTCACAAATTCAAACATAATTTGTCAAAGTGACGATATCGTTTTCACAGGCCTCCACGGGCAGCGGCGCCAAAAATTGGTTTGAATATAATAGCAACTATATATAATATAAATATATAATAAAATATATAATAATATATATAATCTAAAAAAAACAACAAATCAATAAAACCGGGAGCAGTATAGAATTTTCCCGGGTCGTTAATCCCCAACGAGGCTGTGCTGGAAAATCGATACAGTCGGAAGATTGGAGTTTGAAAGAGAGAAATGATTTGAGAGTTGTGAAAGTTAAAGTAAACCAATATACAAACAAAAAACGATTAAGAAAAAAACCTAAAAATTCGTAAAATTAAGCTAAAAAAAATAAACTGAGATGCACGAATCCGAACATAAGGCAACGTCAAAAACCTTAAATCTTCCAAATTAACCTTACGAAGTAATTTTTTCTATCTAAACTATTCTAGGGGATAATAACGAAGAATGAAAAAGATCTAGACTGAAAACGGAGGTCGTTTGACCCAATAACTGACGTCACAAGGACAAAAACCGCACCCGAGCCCCGTTCTTTAAAAATCAAAAAGTTACAAAAATGACCCTACGAAATTTTTTGTATTTTTCCTACGTACTATATGACTAAAGAAAATTTTCTAAAAAAGAAAAATATTTTTTTCTGATAGTTTTGGTTATTTTTTATGGAATTTTTTTAACTTTTACTAAATTAAATTATAAAAAATACTAATACTATTTTTAAAAATTCTGAAAATTTTTCTAATATGATTCTTGACACTTAAATAAACCTACGGAAAAATAAGAAACCCAAAATTTGGCTTATAATAAGCCCGAATGCTTGGGAACAGCTTATACTTAAAGGGTGAAAAAAAGTGGTTAAATAAAACAAACCCTTGGGACTCTAAACAGAGAAGTCCCAAGGGCGCAGAGGTAAAGACTTGTATAAAAAAGAGAGGTTGTTATCTGAGGGTAGAGGCCCGGGTCTAGTCTTGCTCACCCGTGTCACCCCTTTGTCTCTTCTTAGTTTTTTCTTCAAAAACTTTTGAACCAAACTTGTTAAGTCTTGAGCTTAACAATTTTTAAAACTACAACTTTTTGTAAAAGCTTATAAATAAGCTTAAAAAGAGCTTTTTAAATCGGACAGAAGCTTAAAGTTAGCTTAAGGCAAAAGTGCTTATGGCTTTTTGGGCTAAAAAGCTGAAATTTGAACAAGTAAGCTAAATGAATTATCTAAACTATCCTAAATAAGCATTAATGAGCTAAAATCTATAACTAAATAAGCTTAAAAGGGCTTAAACTAGACAAAAGTTTAACTAAGCTTTAAAACCTTAAAAAATGGCTTTCTTTTTAACTGTTAACACAAAATAAGCTAAGAAAATGGGAAAATAAGCTAACACCACTTATAACTCCACACCAACAAAATGATCTACTAGGACAAGAATAAGCAACTGAGAAAGCTTTAATAATGCCAAAAAAGTGGCCTTAATACCCACTAGCTAGTAATAACTTAAGAGTTTTAGTACTGTTGGTATTGGATTTGCTTTTAAAAACCTCAATAAGCAAAGGGAAAGAAGAATAAGCTATCTTAATGGCACTAAACACACCTTAATAAGCAAGTACAGAGACTGAATGCAACAAACTAATAAGCGCTTAATAAGCTATATACGAAAATAGCCAATTCCTACACTATACAACTAAGCAAAAATAGTAAAAGTCTACTTGAGCTTAAAAATTAAGCTACCTTAGAATGCAAATAAAGGCTACAACTAATAGGGCTTTAAAAAAAGGCTTATGGCTTTTTAGAATAAGCCAAAAAGTTGGGGATTGTTCACAAATAAGCTAGAAAAGTGAGGCTTAAATGTTGGTGGTTAGCACCAGGGAGAAATAGGCTAAAGTAGAGAAGCTAATTTGACAGCTTAAAAATAACGCTGTTCAAATAAGCTCTAAACTTAAAAGTTTAAGCTAAGTCAGATGAAAAAAGGGTTCTTAGTTAGAGGCTTATGCTCACAAAATCTATGCTTTAAAAAACAAAGAATAACATGCTGATTTTAGAGATGGAGTAAAAGGGGCGTTTTTCCTTTTGAAAATTGACATATTAACCACTTGGCTGTTTATGATCAAAAAGTCAAATGACTCAAAGCACCTTTTTTTACAACTGGTTTAGACACACAAATGACCCACTTTTTAAACCACAACTCAAGTTTACAATGGCTTATCCAAATAAGCCATTGTATCTCTTTTTAAAACCAACAGTTTTAAGGAATGATTTAGAAAACTTTGAAAAACAACTTTTGGACTTAAAAAGTTTAGGAAACAGACTTAAATTAGCTTAAAAATGATAACCAACTTTGGCCAAATGGTCTTAACCCAATACCTCACCATTTTGACCCATTTTGGTCTTATCCCAAACACCCCTTTAAAATCTGTAAAAGGCTTTTTAAGCTTGTTTAAGATGATTTAGGCCATGGAATTCAAAGACAGATAAGCACACATACATAAAAAACATAAATAAGCAAAAATTGACTCTCAATAAGCACTGAAATAGGCTAAAATAAAAAGTGACAGTAACTAGGCTAATTAAGGCAGAAAATGAGAAAAATTTGCACAATGGAATTTTAAACCACAACACTTATATTTTAAGCACTAATAAGCAACAATAAGCATAAATAAGCTTACCCAAAAAGAAAATAAGCAATAATAAGCTGTAAATAAGCTAATGCACAAAATAAGCTAAAATTGGAAATTGAGAACTTACAAAGCCTTTTGCTCTAAACAAGGGAAAATAAGCTATTGAAAGCTCAATCTACAAGCTCCAGCTTATTAGAAATAAGCTGGTATAGTCCATAAGCCCATCCAAATCCGGCTTATCATCCAAAGTAACAAGCTGTGGTATTTTGAGTGGTTTTTCAAGTACAAGACTTTTCCAATTTAACTTTCACTTGTTATTTACTCAACTTAGCTTATAAATAAGCCAAGTTAAGGGCTTTTTAACAGAATTCAAAGCTTATTAATTGCTTGGAACTTAAACTTAAAAACGGGAAATTTGCATAAAAACCTCAAAACTTCATTAAACTTTAAAAGTGGTACAAAGATCAATAATAAGTTGCAATAAGCAGTAAATAAGCTAAAAATGGACTTAATTTAAGAAAAGATAAAAACTTGCTATGACTTAATACATTTTCGGCTCATAATAGCCTCTATTTATACTAAATCCTAATTCTTCTCATCTTGACAAAGTGTGTTTCTTCTGTGAGAGAGTCCAAAACAGTCTTTTTAGCCATTGATAAGCTTTTGTGCTTCTTTGAGTTCATCCCAGCCATTGATTTGGTTAAAAAACATGGAGAATGGTGAGATTGCCAACATGGAAATGCTTTAGGGCTGGTGGGAATTATAGTGGAGGGGGGGTGATGTTTACCCATGGTGTTGAAAGGGGTTATGGGATAAAAACGGGGTGGTTAACCCATGAGAGGTTTGGGGGGGAAAAAATGGATGGGGAAAAGCTTGTTTTGAAGTTTTAACAGGAAAGGTTTTGGAATTTGCCACTTTTGGTCCCTCAATGTATATGTGTTAATAACACATATCGTCCTTGTGGTAACACAAGGTTGAGGGTTTGGCAGAAATGCCCCCTCAACCTTATATCTCTATTTGCAAAGTAAGTCCTTTTGTGATACAACTTTAGGGGTTAGGCAATTTTAGCCCCTGAAGTTGTATTTTCCCTTTTTTCTCATTAGTCCTTTGAATATGACTTCGGAACATTGGCAAATTCAGCCCCTCAAGTTGTATTTTTCTTGCTTTGACTTCTTTTTGACTTTGTCTTTGTCGGGGTTGACTTTGACTTTGACTGTTTGACTTTTCTGTTGACTTTTTGACTTGATTGACTTTTTGGCTTTGATTTGGCTTCGTCTTTTCACACTATTCCGTTCCGTGCCATGTATTTTGTGGTTTTTGGCTTTTGTTTTTCGTCCGTTGTGTGATAATCTGTTTCCTGCATACACAATGCAAAACAAACTATATATTTGGCAGTGTTTGTCTGTTTTTGTCATTTAAGTCTGTTTTTACTTGGAAAAAAGTTATGTGTAATTAAGCACATACCAGAGGTAAAAATTTATGTGTATATTTTAGAGAGATAGAGGAATGAATGAAATGAATGAAAGATTTGAATTATAAAGGAATAATCAAAGTCTAGGTTCATTGAATGGGATTGAACCTAGAACCTTCCTTGAATGGAATCCTAGAGTGCCAAGCATCAATAGGACAAGACTAGCTAAAATGTAGGGATGGTGTTGGATGGGAGGGGGGCAGACACACCTAAGGAGAAACAAAGGGGGAGGTTTTTGCCAATGTTTGAAAGTTTGATCATGCTTTATGTTTCCATGATATTTATTTCTACTCTCTTAACATATTTTTAAACGGTATTAACAGTATACGCAAAAACTGAAAACGCGTGATAACTTAAAATTTTAAAAATTTAAATATCGATACAAAATATAAAAACGCGACATTTACTAAAAGGCTACATAAAATAGAAACCCGGAATGCTTCCAGTAATGATCCTCAGATACACGCGGGATAACTTCCCGATTAAACATAAAATTAACGCAAAATTCGATAAAGTCAAACTAAAGTACAAAAAGTCAACGACGGAGATTTAGAAATTTTTACGGGTGTTACATCTTCCAAGAGGTCATTTAGCTAAGGATAGTAATACATGTTATTTTGGAACGACATGTTCCTTTATGATATCATTATCTACCAAATAATATAATTTGGATTTGGATCACTTTCGTCAAGGGTTATATTGAGAGATTCCTAAATCCTCAAGGTATCTTTGTTAAGCATTATGTGTGCTTTTTATGTTTAGGGTGCTCTAGGTAAAGCATCATCGTAAGACTTTAGGTCGAACTAAATGTTTGACGATAAGGATCATTTGTTTAAAAGACATACTTGAAACATGTTCTTAAAGGAAAAGTTTTTATGTCATAAAAAATCATTAATACTTTGACGGGATATGCCAAAATATATACTCGAAAAGAGTTTAGAAAAATAAGATAAAAAAGAAAACGATATGCTTCTCGATGTGAATGAAAAAGATTCCATATAGTGGAAAAGTGGAGAAGGATGAGCGGAAATGGAGATGGGAGGTGTTGAGCTAAGGTTGATGAAGACGGTTTAGATTAATATATCATTTGCACTGACAATGATGTGCAAGTTATGTCAAAAATATGTGCAAGGTATGTCAAAAAGATGTGCATGTAATCCTAATGTGATAAGTGCATTATTGTAAGGGCAAAGGTTATGAATAAGTAATGTACTTATGAAAATGTACTACAATTACTAGCGAACTTTAAAAAGGTCCACTAACACTTGTATACGTTCAAATTTTAAACAAAATAAATAACTTTTAAGTGATTTGACTAAAATACCCTTTTGTTCTTTAATCTTCATTTTTCTCATTTTAATACCCAGATTCCGACAACTTTTTCGGCAACAACCATTAACTCTGGCTAACTAATATATATAAACAACCTAATGATAAAAGAGGTTAATATACAAACACTTATCTCAATAATTTCTTTCTCTTTAATCTACACAACCAAACTAATATGTTCTTTCTCCTTCATTGATATCACGGTGGCCAGAAAAAATGCACTAAACTTCAGTTTTCTTCTAGCTTCATAATGTGTATGATCTTGTTAATCAACAAGCACCACTTTAGTTTCTTTCTTTCTTAACTTCAAAATATAACAACCTTTTAAGCTTCAGACAAAACAGTATGTTTAAACCTTAATATTTCAAATGAAGATTTAATTTTTCAAACCAAAATAGTAAGATCGAGCCAAAACAGTAACGGATTTAATTTTTTGAACCAAAATAGTAAGATCGAGGGATTGAGTGTAGATTTCGGGTTCGACGTGGGGTTGTCATGGTTATGTTAAAGATTGGATTTTGAATGTGGGGTTCTCATGGTTTTGGATTTTAAGGTGATTGTTGGGATTTGGTAACCCGAGCTTGGATCCGGTTTTTTGAGTTTGTTTTAAGATTTTAAAGTCGCCTAGTGGAACAAAAACACCAATTGGTCTTTGAATATTTGGGTTGTTTGGGTTTATCTTTGGATGTGGTTTTGAAAGACCAAATTGAGCTGGTGAAACAAATAGTCGGGATGGTGGTCGGTTACTAGAAAAAGTTGCCAGAATTTAGGTATTAAATGTGAATAAGATGACGTTTGGATGTCATAGCTAGTAATTCATGTCACGCCCATAGACTCGCAGTCAGTAAAATCACTTAAAAAGTTATTTTTTTTAAAATTTGAATGTATACAAGTGTCAGTAGACCTTTTTAAAGTTCACTAGTAATTTTATTATTTTTTAATAAGTACATTAGTTATTTATAACCTTTGCCCTTATTGTGATTGTGAAAGGATGATAACTTTTATGATCCTAGTTTTGTTGTGGCTCAATTGTTGTCGATTGAAGGTGGAGTGTGCGATTATCAAGAGGTGGCGAGGTGATGAATGTATGAAGCAAGGTGGTAGTTCTTTCATGATTTCATTGGTATGGAAATTTGCAAGAGAGGACCAATCATTTCACGGGTGAAGGGCTTCGTTGTGTAGTGATAGACTATGAGTATAACGTTTTTTATTATGTTTGAGAATGAGATGCATTTCATTATGAAATTCACATGACTTTGACAACATAAGCAAGATGCCTTTGAGTGCCGGGGTTTGCGGTGGCCCATTGATCCATAAAGAGGCATCAAGTTGGGTATAGGTTTGTGCATTATGAGAGGTGGTTCAACCTTCATGGGTTGTAGTAGTGGTAAGTCACTATTAGGTTGTGGTTATGATGGTGGTGAATGATTACATGGTGAATCTTTTTGTGAAGATGACTTGGTGGATAACTCGAGATTGGTAATAGTAGGGATGACTTAGTTTTTCATTTCACCTTGTTGGTTTGAGGATGCATAAGAATTAGTTGATACTAACAAGAGTGAAGAATGGTTATGAGGTTTGGGTGTAAAGTAGAGGTGTTTCTTGTGAATTTTGGGTGTGTAAAACTAATCATCACTATAAAGAGTGAAAACTAGTTATAGAATTTGTGTATGATCGACATACGGGTTAGAGGTTCTTTAACTATCTTTTACTATCAAGAGTGAAGTGTAGTTATAAGGTTTGATTGCGACGAAGGATGATAATGTTGTGAGGTTTGATGTGAGGGTTGAAGGTGCTTGTGACAAGCAAAAACTAAAATTGGGGGTTCTTGTGTCTAGACAAAAAGGAAAGTATAAATAAAGAAAATGGTGACACACAAAGAGTTGTCAGACATATGATGTGTTTTTCTCTTGATGAGATATTGGTGAGAAACTAAGGATGTTGTGTTAGCCTCAAAATGTGAGCGGCATTTATGAATTACATTAGTTTACTTAAGCCGAACACGCAGGGACTAGAATTGTCAAATGTATTCAGTTAGATCGTGTCTTGGCTATAAATACGTCCTCCTTACTTGAAAGGATAGGTGAGGATTTTGTTTAGTGTGTATAACCTCCATAATTCTTAAAACATACACACATATTCCCTTTACTCTCTCCCTTTAAGTCTTTCACCACCACCACCATGGTGGTGGTCGGTTGTTTTCCGGTTGGCCACTCGACACCATAATAACATCAATCTAATACTAATAATGGTTCAACAATTGGTATTACAGGAAGTTAAGTTAGTATTAGGATGATTGATGTTGTGCAGGTTTGTTTATGGTCGGTTTAAATTCTATCCGTATGTATTTTATGTCCATTCAGTCAAATAGTCATATTTTTATGGTCAAAAGTTTTATGTTTTCTTGTATCAATATCTGTTCTGATTATATCAAATTTTCTGCTTAAAAGTCATATATTTTTAATGGTGAAATCAGTCCATATTTGATATTTTTTAGTATTAACTTTTTGGTCAAGTTTTATGTTTTCTTGTCTCGTACAAAAACACTCATAAGCTGGCAATAAGAGAAACAAAATAAGCAGGACACAAGGATAAACAAGCAAGCTAGTTTTTATGAAATAATGCGAGAATGGTTGTGCCTGAAATGTCCTGTGAGTATCAATACCCTAATTCTGCGAGAATTGATTAGCGAAAATGGGACAAGACTTGTGTGTTTGTTTTAGCGAGTATACTAGCAAGAATGGATCTAGCAAGAATGGAAAAAGTGCGAGAAACATAACCAATAACCTAATATAGCGAGAATGATTTGTGATAATTAGAAAAAGACTTTTCTGAGGGAAAAGAATTATAGCGAGAAATTAGATGGTGACTTTTTCTTGACACGACACGAACCCGACACGAAGTTAAACAGGTTTGGGTTGGGATAAACATGTTTGGGTCAAAAACAGGTCAACCCGTCTAACCCGTTTAATAAACGGGCTGTGTTTGAGTTGAGTAAAAATTAAACAGGTCAAACCCATGAACCCGTTTAAGTATATATAAGTCTCTAAAAATAAAATATATAACTTAGATTTTATGTTCAATTTTGGTTAAATGTATTTTGTTATGTACTTAATAAGAGTAAATTACAAATTATTAACTATATTCATTGAAATTGTCGTATAATTATTTGTATGTTATATTTATCATTTTTTAGATCCTTATATCATTTCTGCATTTAAATTAGTTAAATCGACAAACTACCAATCTTATTCACCGCTTGACCTATTTATTTAAACTGGTTAAACGGGTTACTAGACATAGGGTGTGAATCGGGGTCGGGTTCGGTTCTGGTTCGGGTTCAATTCGGGTCAAAGACCCAAAAAAACATTACCCGAACCCGACCCTATTTGAGCCGGGTTACTCGGGTTCTGGGTTAAAATGAGTTGGGTCTATCTCGAGGTTAGGGTTCACTACGAATTTTAGTAAAATGAAAAAAAAAAATTAAATCTTTTTTTTATAGAAATTATAAATATATATTAATTTTTTTTATCGGGTTAAATTGTGTTGACTCGGAACCCGAGTTAGCCAAAAATTTTTTTCAACCCGATTACTCGACCCTATTTAGAACCTCGGTTGACTCTGATTAAGATTTTTGACAAGAGTGACCCGACCCGAATAGGGTCGGGTCGGGCCGGCTTTTTTGACACCCCTAGTTACAAACGGGTTACACATGTTATGCAGGTCTGGGCTAAGGTTGAGTTTCTTGACACAATTATTAAATGGGGTTGTTTGGGTGGAGGTTATAATAACCCGTCAACCCGTGAATCCGAACAGGTCAACACGAACACGACTCTGATTGTCACAGCGAAG
Source organism: Tanacetum coccineum (assembly GCA_026074375.1). Lineage (NCBI taxonomy): Eukaryota > Viridiplantae > Streptophyta > Magnoliopsida > Asterales > Asteraceae > Tanacetum > Tanacetum coccineum. The sequence continues at coordinate 33,039 of BQNB010064180.1, forward strand.
GAAAGAGAGACAAATGATAGAAATTTTGTTCTTAAAACATGCGACTATGAGGTTCTTGCGAGAATAGAACAAGATTTTCATAAACCAACAACAACCACTTTGTTCTAACCTACTCCCTTCACCATCTCACGTCAATAAATAACTACAAATAACCTCACCACAATCCACCATAAAGACTCACAACATAATTTGAAAAAACAAGTAAATGATCTTTAGGTTATTTTTGTTTTCGTGTTGCATAAATATCAAGACATTCACAAAGAGCAACACGGGACAAGGAGACTCATCATAGATATATGAGAAGAACAACAATTCTCTTTTATATCCAAAAATAAAGATTGAATGGGATTTTACAGAGTAAACATCAAAATAAGTAATTTTACATTAATTTACATGGGTGTGAAAATTGTTAGATAGACAATCTCGTGTTATCATTTACCGCTTTTATTTTAATGTTTTTGATCTTGTGCGTATACAAAATTTTTGGTGAGTCATACGTAAGTATGTATATGGGATTTTACAGAGTAAACATCGAAATAATTTTACATTAAGTTACACGTGGGTACTGTCTGGAGGCGTCCAGTCTCCAAGGTTAGTACTGTTATGATTGGTCATTCATGGTTATTTAGACGATTTGAAGTTCGATGTTGGGGTGTCGGGAAGATGTGAGGCTATACTTCATGCCGCCAGTCGTTTGATTGAGGATCGAGGAGATGATGTTGGTGAATTTTAAAAATGCCTTCAATTTGGTAGATCGAGAGGTTATGTTTTTTTGGAACGACAATTTTATATTTAAAGATAGCAAGAAGCTATAAGACACGAACCATACAGCCATAAAAGAAACACCTATCAGACTACCTAAAAGAACACCCAATTAGAACCACAACAAAGACGCTTAAAGTTCGTCTTCGTTGTCATGCTATTTCATGTTGGGTGAATTCTGTTACTCTTACCCAGCTAGATTGTACTACGAGGAACACACATTATTGTTGGGTTTTATGACCTAATTAACAATTAATTAACACGAGTACGCAACGGAATTAAAGAACACATGTAGAACACATTAATTAACAAGGATAGAAGATGATTACCATTTAGCACGAAACGATACACCGTTTAAAGGTAACCGTTAACTCCGTCTTCTATATACGCGTATGTATAATAACCACACGCAAAACCTCCAAGATCTAAAGTAAGATCTCTCTAAGCTTCCACACACAATACGTTCTTAGCAAACAATGAAGTATGCTAGTACTAGTAGTGTTTTAGCAAACGAACACCACGACACTTGAATCAAATCAACACGTGAGCAAAACCACCTTGTGGTGATACACGATCGAACAAACACACTCTTAAGGGTTGTTTGTTTTTGGCCGATCGCTAGAAGGGAAAAAACCAAACCCTTAGGGGTGTTGGTTTCGGTCGAACACAATGAGGGAGAGAGGGGAGAGGTTTTAGGGATTTTTCACAAAACACATATCCAATAATGAACCTCAAGTCCTCCTTATATAGCCTATACAATCTTGGAGAACAAGCAAGCAAGCCCAAACCCTATTGGGTTGTGGGTTTCGGCCGACCAAAGGAGAAGGGGGAAACCCTCACTTTCCTTTTTCCCGTTTTGCATATTAGTCCTTAATGTTTAACTTTTAAACATTTAACTAATATATTTATTTATCGTTTACTAAAAACACTAATTAAACATTGTTTACGTATTAACGTGTGTGTCCCCTTAGGCTCGAATAAATAATTCGGACATATATTATTTACGATGGACATATTCCAACATATTGTGCATGTATACGTTATTAACGATGTGTAACATGTATACGTTATTAACGATGTGTAACAAGTTAATGCGAGACTTCTAGTTCTAACAAGAATCCCCACTTCTGATAATGCACAATGTTCTTGCAAGATTCACACACCTCGTGCCTCCTAGAACATCCTTTGATCATGTAGTGATTCACAAGAGAATATATTACGTTGAGGAAAATAAAGTTTGGTTTAAAAGAATTAGCTTAGAGGTCAAGTGGGACAGTTAAATTCACACACACGCAAAACTCGTATTCCTAAATTTAGATATTTCTTCATGGGTTCATATACGAATTTTTTTATTCTAAATCTTGTTGGACATCCCTACCCTTATGATAAGGCATGAGGTACTTATGATCTTTTGTAAGTAGAATATATTATCTTTTAGTAAGATTTATAAGGCATGAGGTACTTACGGGCTAAGAAAGAAATTAAAGTGATATCCTTTTTTCATATTAAAAGACAGCAGTTAATATACTACGTAGCATATTAGTGGCATGATTAGGTTGATGTACACTGATTTGAGATTGCCAAAAAGGGGTGTGGAATGCTTTCTTAAACTT
>BQNB010064181.1:0-23882 GCA_026074375.1 Tanacetum coccineum
TGACCTGTTTTCGTCAGTTTTTTACGTGTTGGTATGATTTTTTTACGTTTTCGTCAGTTTTTTTTACGTTTTTGTCTGTTTTTTTACGTTTACGTTTGTTTTTTTACGTTTTCGTCTGTTTTTTTATGATTTTTCCTTTTTTTACGTTTTCGTCTGTTTTTTTACGATTTCGCCAGTTTTTTACGTTTTCGTCATTTTTTACATTTTCGTCAGTTATTTTACGTTTTCGTCTGTTTTTTTAGTTTTCGTTAGTTTTTTTAAGTTTTCGTCTGTTTTCTACGTTTTCGCCTGCTTTCTTACGTTTTCGTCAGTTTTTTTACGTTTTCGTCAGCTTTTTACGTGTTCGTCTGATTTTTTACATGAATATGTAAACTTTACTGCATCACATTGTAAATTTTACTGCATCACAGTGTACAATTTACTGCATTAAATTGTATATTTCATTTCATCATTGTAAATTTTACTGCATTAAATTGTATATTTTTCTGCATCACGTTGTAAATTTAACTGCATTAAACTGTATATTTTACTGCATACTGCATTAAAATTATATATTTTACTGCATCATAGTGCAAATTTTACTGCATTAATTATACTGCATTATATTGTATATTTTATTGCATAACGGTGTAAATTTTACTACATTAATATGTATATTTTACCACATCAGATTGTAAATTCTACTACATCACAGTGTAAATTTTACTGCATTAATTGTATATTTTAATGCATCACAGTGTAAATTTTACTGCATTAAGTTGTGTATTTTACTAGCATTACATTGTAAATTTTACTGCATTAAATTGTATATTTTACTGCATCACATTGTAAATTCTAATGCATTAAATTGTATATTTTACTGCATCACAGTGTAAATTTTACAGCATTAAATTGTATATTTTAATGCATCACATTGTAAATTTTACTGCATTAAATTGTATATTTTACTAGCATCACAATGTAAATTTTACTGCATTGAATTGTATATTTTACTGCATCAATTATAAATTTTACTGCATTAAATTATATATTTTTCTGCATCACATTGTAAATTTTACTACAATAAATTGTATATTTTACTACATCACTTTGTAAATTATACTGCATTAAAATTGTATATTTTACTGCATCTTAGTGTAAATTTTACTGCATTAAATTTTACTACATTAAATTGTATATTTTATTGCATCACAATGTAAATTTTAGTACATTAATATGTATATTTTACTGCATCAGATTGTATATTTTACTGCATCACAGTGTAAATTTTACTGCATTAAATTATATATTTTAATGCATCACAGTGTAAATTTTACTGCATTAAATTGTATATTTTACTAGCATCACATTGTAAATTTTACTGCGTTGAATTGTATATTTTACTGCATTGAATTATATATTTTACTGCATCAATTGTAAATTTACTGCATTAAATTGTATATTTTACTGCATCATAGTGTATAATTTACTACATTAAATTATATATTTTACTTTATCAGTGTAAATTTTACTGCATTAAATTGTATATTTTTTTCTGCATCACATTGTAAATTTAACTACATTAAATTGTATATTTTACTACATACCAATGTTGCAAAAATCGGCCAAGGCGGCCTTGTAATCGCCGATTAATCGCTACTCGGCCATACACCTTAGAAAATGAGGCAAATCGGGTGAAAAAATCGGTCTGGTCAAAAATCGGTATTACTGCATCATAGTGTAATTTTTACTGCATTAAATTATATATTTTTACTGCATCACATTGTAAATTTTACTGCGATAAATTGTAAATTTTACTGCATCTCATTGTAAATTTTACTGCATCACAGTGTAAATTTTACTGCTTTAAATTGTATATATTTTACTGATCACATTATAAATTTTACTGCAATAAATTATATATTTTACTGCATCATAATACAAATTTTACTGCATTAAATTGTATATATTTTGCTAGCATCACATAGTAAATTTTACTGCATTAAATTATATATTTTACTGCATCAAATTATAAATTATACTTCAATAAATTGTATATTTTACCGCATTAAATTGTATATTTTACTGTATCACATTGTAAATTTTACTGCATCACAATGTAAATTTTACTGCTTTATATTTTATCTCTTTATTGATCGCGTTTATAAAAAATTTTTACTGCAATTAAATTGTAATATTTTACTGATCATATGCTAATTTTATGCATCAATTGTCTATATTTTTAATGCTTCAATTGTAAATTTTACTGCATTAACTTCTATATTTTACTGTATTACATTATAAATTTTACTGCATTAACTTCTATATTTTACTGTATCACATTGTAAATTTTACTTCATTAAATTGAATATTTTATTGATCACTATGTAAATTTTACTGCATCAAATTATAAATTTTAATGCATTAAATTGTATATTTTACTACATCACAATGTAAATTTTAGTGCATTAACTTCTATATTTTATTTCATTACATTATAAATTTTACTACATTAAATTGTATATTTTAATGCATCACTATGTAAATTTTACTACATCAAATTGTAAATTTTACTCCATTAAATTGTATATTTTACTGCATCACAGTGTAAATTTTACTGCATTAAATTCTATATTTTACTGCATCACAGTGTAAAATTTACTGCATTGAATTGTATATTTTAATGCATCACATTGTAAATTTTACTGCATTAAATTGTATATTTTATTGCATCACTATGTAAACTTTACTGTATTAAATTGTAAATTTTACTGCATTAAATTATATATTTTACTACATCACTATGTAAATTTTATTGCATCAAATTATAAATTTTACTGTATTAAATTGTATATTTTACTGCATCACAATGTAAATTTTACCGCATTACATTAAAATTTTTACTGCATTAACTTATATATTTTACTGCATGACATTGTAAATTTTACAGCATTAAATTGTTTATTTTATTACATCACTATGTAATTTTACAGCATCAAATTGTAAATTTTATTGCATTAAATTATATATTTCACTGCATCATAATGTAAATTTTACTGCATTAAATTGTATATTTAACTGTATCACTATGTAAATTTTACTATATCAATTTGTAAATTTTACTGTATTAAATTGTATATTCTACTTCATCACAGTGTAAATTTTACTGCAGTAACTTTTATATTTTACTGCATTGCATTATAAATTTTACAGCATTAAATTATATATTTTACTGCATCACTATGTAAATTTTACTACATCAAATTGTAAGATTTACTGCATTAAATTGTATATTTTACTGCATCACATTGTAGATTTTACTGCATCATAGTTTAAATTTTACTGCATTAACTTCTATATTTTACTGCATTACATTATAAATTTTACTGCATTAAATTGTATATTTTACTGCATTACTATGTAAATTTTACTACATCAAATTGTAAATTTTACTGCATTAATATGTATATTTTACTGCATCACAGTGTATATTTTACTGCGTCACAGTGTAAATTTTACTGCATTAAATTCTATAATTTACTGCATTACATTATAAATTTTACTGCATTAAATTGTATATTTTCATGCATCACTATGTAAATTTTACTACATCAAATTTTATATTTTACTGCATCACAGTGTAAATTTTACTGCATTAAATTCTATATTTTACTACATCACAATGTAAAATTTACTGCATTAAATTGTATATTTTACTGCATCACATTGTAAATTTTACTGCGTTAAATTCTATATTTTATTGCATCACTATGTAAATTTTACTATATTAAATTGTAAACTTTACTGCATTAAATTGTATATTTTACTGCATCACTATATAAATTTTATTTTATCAAATTACAAATTTTACTACATTAAATTTTATATTTTACTACATTACAGTGTAAATTTTACTGCATTAATTTCTATATTTTACTGCATTACATTATAAATTTTACTGCATTAACTTCTATATTTTACTGCATTAAATTGTATATTTTATTACATCACTATGTAATTTTACCGCATCAAATTGTAAATTTTAGTGCATTAAATTATATATTTTACTGCATCATAATGTAATTTTTACTGCATTAAATTGTATATTTAATTGCATCACTATGTAAATTTTACTGCATCAAATTGTAAATTTTACTGTATTAAATTGTATATTTTACTGCATCACAATGTAAATTTTACTGCATTATCTTCTATATTTTACTGCATTAACTTCTATATTTTACTGCATCACATTGTAAATTTTACTGCATTAAATTGTATATTTTACAACATTAACTTCTATATTTCACTATGTAAATTTTACTGCATCACAGTGTAAATTTTACTGCATCATAGTGTAAATTTTACTGCATTAAATTGTATATTTTACTGCATCACATTGTAAATTTTACTACATTAAATTTACTTTTATGTCTGTTGGAAACTAGGTACTTTTCTTTAATGATTTATCTTTGTTTACTACTTAAATAGTTAGTACATCTTTGTTAAAAAGTTACTGCATCACAATGTATTTTGTTAGTGCATTATAATTAAAAAAGTTAATGCATCTTAGTTAAAAGAGTTAGTGCATCACAATGTATTTTATTAATGCATTATAGTTAGAAAAGTTAGTACATCTTACTTAATTTAAATATAAGAAACGTTTAGATTATAACAACGGAATCAAATAATTAATAGTATGATGCCCTAAATAGTGATGCACTAACGAATAAATAAAATGCAGTAAAACAAATAATGTGTGCAGTGGAAATGAGATTATGATGCACTAATTAACAAATGATTGTCAAGCACTAACACAACATTAATGTGATGCAATGGTGAATTGCTTTGTGTTCACTAACATTATAGGAGTGATGCAATAACAAAACATCGTGATGCCACTAAGATAACACTTTGATATGCAGTAGATATAACAGTTAATGAAAATTTCATAAAAACTAAGATAATATTTTTTGCATTTTGGGATGATCTCTATGCTATACTTTTTTACAAAACACTGGTAGATTTAAAACTATGATGCACTAAACAAAATGAACACAAAAGATATTGTGACTAAGATAATCTTACATTAAAACTGTATGATATACATTTCTTTCATTACAATTGATTAGTTTTTTTATGGTAAAAGAAAAGGAAAAAAATTGAATATTCATTTTTGGCGTATAGATTCTCTCAAACGAGCTCTTTTAGGCACATCTTGTTGCTTTGGTCTCTTCGATGCTGGCAATGCTAGTTTAAAAATCTTGAAATTATGGCTACGTTGAACCTTCATGTCAGACTTACAAAATTCAACCTACAAAAAAACACAAACATGATATATTAACACTATGATGCACTTGATATGAAACTATAATGAAGTATATGACATTGCGATGCGCTAAAATTAAACAAAAGTGATGCGCTAGACAAGATACTGTGATGCCCAATACACAGAGAGATTGATTTTGATTTGGTAACTTTTGGGTATACCTAATTAGCCTTTCCGAAAGCACCTAATAGCACACTAGATCCTTAGCGCTCTTGTTTCTTATGACCCACCTTAGTGTTTAAGAATCAAATTGCTATCAATTATTCTATATAGAAGTAAATTATGTGAAAGACGTACCTTTCCCATCTTGCTTTTATTTTTGCACGAGATATGTAGCTTTTGGCCTTTTGGAGGACTCTCGAAAGACCAAACAAAGTTCTCATTCCCAATCGGGCATTGGGCGCCTGTTTGTGACAACCTGAGAAAATAAGAACATGAAAATAGAGCTTGTTAATTTAATAACTTGTGAATGTAAATCAAATACGAGGATAATATACAGCTTAGTGCCAAATAAATTAGAACTAGTTTCTAATTCATTTATTTAAAAGGGGTTCATCAGATCACATATATTTATTTAGGGTTATCATTATAATAGTAAACCTATTTTTCAAAGTGTTCAGTTATCAGACATCAACCATGAAAAATACCATAATACCCTACAAACTTTCAAATTTCGTTCTCATATCATACATTTGATAACGTAGCATCACTGTTATCGGCAGATACCTGGTAAAAATCAAGCTTGTTTGACATTTATCTATTAAATTTGGCAGGCATGTTACTCGCGTCAATATTGATTTTTGCAAGTTAAAAAATAAGTTTTGTGGCGTTGGATATAAACACTAAAAATGCTAATGTGTTAAAGGGTTCTAGTGGTATTTTTCGGGGGTTAGTTCGGTGATATTTGAAACCCCATATTTTGGGAAAAGTAAATTGCCTATTAGGGATTGGTGATTTTTTAACTCCATTTTTATATCAAGATATAAGCCACCTACGTGACACCTTGCAAGGGGTACGGATGTGGGGATATAGAAATGTTGAAACATTTCCACAATTACATGGGTTAATCTAAAAAAGTGGGGAATTGACGGGGAATTGATTGCAATTTATAGAATGCATTTGAATCAGGGCCCGTTTTTTTATTTTCAAAAATAAAGAGTTGGGTTGGGGTTAGTAGGTACCTTGGTTTGCCCCCCACAAAATGGATGGGGTTGGTTTTATTCCGGGAATAGGTTGTAAGCTTGCAGTAGGCACTCTGGACTTTCTTAACAAAGGGATTGCTTTATATTGTTTACGCGTTTAAATTATCAATTGTTAATGTCCCCGGCAAAACACTGCAACCAAAATGGGGTTCAGCTTTTTTCTTGGAAATCGAGTTGTGTGGGGCCCTGATTGATTGGATAAAAGGGAATGCCACACAATGGTATTGCATCTGCACAACATTTGATTGGGATCTAGAGATGTTCAGCTGCGGGCATTGATGGGATGGACCAATTTCTTTGCCTTAGAAAAAAATTAATATGTATTTGCCTCTAGGGCAGCTTATTGAGTTGCTTCTGAGAGGGATGTTTCCAAGTGCAGAATGCTCAAGGTTGCTGGTTCTGAGGCTCTCAAACAAAGGAAGTTGCCAAAAAGAGCATTTAGAGCTTTCAAATATTCCTCGTTTACTGTTCTAGTGGCCCACAAATCCTTTTCGATAGCATCTGCATGGCGATCGAAAAAAAGAGAATTAAATTTATAACAAACTATTACAATTTTAATGCACTGTACTTCAAGGACATACAAGCCAAATAAATCATTCAAATTAGGAATGTCTAAATACGATCAAATTTACTCATACATGTAATATAATGGTCGTTATTATATTTATACCATTCATCAAGGTTTCATGATCGTACTTGTTTTTAAAAAAATTGCATATATGTGTGTGCATCAGTTAACATTTACTAAAAGTAAAGCCAATGTCAATATGGGCAAAAAATTTGGACCCATGTAATAAATAAAAATACAACTCACCCCGTTTATAGCTCTTGACGATCTCGCCTGTGAAGGCCATACTCTTCGGATAATATGTTAGAAAAAAAGAAGCTTAATTAACATTTGCAGGCCTGAACTGATGATTTCAGTATCATTGAATCCAATCAGATCAGGTGATGACTTGGGACCCCGCCAAGCTTTGATTGCTCTTTTTATTTGAGGGCTATACATCAACAGATTCTATATAGACAACAACATAGCAACAACCTTCATTTCTTATGAAGGTTGATCCTCGAGCAAATTAACTAATGCATGACAGGCTGCAACAGTATCGGTGGATCTTGCCAGATTCTCGTCTCTAAGAAGAACCTCACCAAGAGGAAGTGTTGATAAACAAAACAACCTAGCCATTGTGCTTGTGTTTGTGTATCCAAGAGGTGTTATGAAAGTGGTAGGATAGCTGACTTGGTTGCTTTTGCTTTGGTTTCTCTGGATCTTTACGTTGTTCAATAAGCACTCTCCAGCTAGCTCTACAGCAGCCCTAAACCACAGAATCAAGCCTCCTTTAAATATTATCATCGTTATCTTTTTCATTCATAGGGTGTTCTCCTATCATAAACCATTCAAAATCACAGCACCTTGAGGAGCCTTCTGGGAAAGTACTAATTTACTTAATTTCTTACAAGAATATTGAAACCATCGAGGCCGCTGATGTTGCCTTTGGGAGCTTAAACTCTTGGGATACAACTAGTTCCATTGAGCCACATGTTACTACAGCCTCATCATACTTGGGCTACCAATGATTCTGCTTGAACCGGGCAGATAATGAATGCCATATTGCCATTTTTATTTCAAATACGAAAACAAGTCTTGACAGAAAAAAGTCAAATGGTTTATTTGTGCCTGCAGAGATATGGATACAAAATGTCACTATGGGCAGAACATATAGGACAACTTAAGAGCACTTTTGATCAACCAGAGAGTGTCACACCCCGACAATGGCAGAAACTTAGGAATACAACATAATGATCAATCATAACACAAGATAAAAAATAGAGAAAACTACATTACATAAACTCCAAGTGCTATGAAGACCATCAACCTTGAACAAACTCAAGTGATGTCCCAAATCACAACTAAAATCCACAATCTCTTACAATTATTCCAATGCCCACACAGGGGACCATAATCCAAACTTATTCTAAAACATCCAAAAACTAGAATCAAAACAACAAACAAGCAAGACTTCAAACGAAATTCCACTCAAGATACTTCTAAGTCTGCTATCAAATCACCAAACTACTATTCTTTCAGTTCACCTAAAAATGATACTAGAAAACCTCAACAATAATGTTGGTGAGTATGTAGGTTTGACCTTAAACCCAAAAGTTGGGCCAATATTACAACAATGGACAATAGTGCTATATGACAGTGAATATATGCAAACAACCTTAGAATCACCGCTAATCAATAACCATATGTCACTTACGCTCCTAAAGGGCCTACCAGCTTAGTAGGCACTAAAATTAAGAGGACCACCACAAACCTGGGTAGGCGTTACCCATCTGCTCATTATTCACACACATATGGGTGAGCGTACCCACAGCTGCCAAACAATCATACTGACATAATATTCCACATCAGCAGTCATAGCACATAATTGTCTAAAAAAAAACAAAACACAATTCGCACAGATCAATTCAAAAAACATTCAAAACAAAACACATTGAGTATCATTTTCCCCTAACGGATAAAAAAAAAGAAAAAAAATAACAGTAAAAAGTTGGGTTATGAGAACTCACGCCTTAAGCAAGTCTTTAGCAACAACTCTTAATCCTCAAGCAACTGCAAATGAAGCCGGCACATGACATGTCTAGTCTAATGTCCCAAGTTAACATCACAATTCCAATCAATCTTCACGTTTGATGCATAGAGTTTAGACGCGTTGTACAATTACTCAAAACAATTTAGTGTTGTGATGGTTGACGACTTAACTCCACAATCATATCAATCTCATTCCTAGATAATAATATACTTATTACTATTTTAGTCGGTAAAAATATGATAAGTTAATATAATAATATTTATATTATTAATTTTTTAACATATATCTCTACAAGTCCATTCGGCACCACAATTAGTATTTCCAAAATAATCAATTATACGGTTGAAAATGAAACGTTTTTACTCATAATAAACACTTTGAGAAGTTGAGAGTTTCAAGAAAAAATTTATTTTTTCTTTTAGTGAATTTATTTAAACAAAATAAATAATTAAATATTATTTTATTATTTAAAATCAAAAATCGTGTTTTTAAGAAATTTTCTAAGTATAAACTTTTTACGAAATTTCGACATGACTCGTACGTTTATACAACGTTTTCCAAGGTTTCAAACCTTATTTTCAACATTTTTCACAAATCGACAACTTTTCGACAAAATTTCTAAATAATCTCAATCGTTAAGCTTACCAAACACGGTTTTTTTCCCAAAATATCATTTCTCATATCATCTTCGTAAATACATTTCAACTTTCAAAGTCCATTCAAAATTCTCATAATTTATACATTTCATTAGCTTATTGGGCCATAAGGCCCAACAAAGGTCCATTAGGACATATCTAAATCCAAAATACTATTTAAGTCCAAAACCAATGTTCTATTTCATTTTATTATATACGTATATATTATATGTAAAATAAATATCCGGACACAATAATCCCTCTCTTTAAGCCGCGACTCAAATAGACTTATTGGGCCGTGAGTCCGTAAACTCCAAAATACGTATATTAAGCTTGAAAATAAGCTAATAAGCTACGTATCACATTTAGTTACTACCATAAGCCTCAAAAATAGTCCACAACATACGCCAAAACACAAAATAATCAAAATCACTTTCCTAGTGATTTTGGGAAGTGGTTCGTGGCTTATAGCCCAAAATAAGCCAAGAAATAGCTTAAAAATAAGCCCGAATAAGCTATACAAGCTACTATAAAAAATAAGCATTCTAGCATCATATATTATTCAACCATCACGACCACAACATCAAAACTACAAAAACCCTCTTTTTCCTTTTTATTATACACGAACCAAACACCCCTTATTTTATCCGTTTCACTTCCAAAAATTGATTTTCACAACGATCAACTTGTACAACTAACATCTATGCATCAAAATAAACCCAAAAGGACAAACGAAGTTTAAATTTGAAAACTTACAAGAAAATCTTCAAATATGTATATTTCGACACGAACCGGACAACCCAAACGTTGTTTAATGAATACCTAAAACATCGTTATCAACCGAAATATCACCGGTTTTTTTCTTAGATCAAAGTTGAAATTTTTATCGGTGGATGTGGTGGTTTAGGGGCGGAGAAAACCAAACCTCACATTGTGTGTGTTTTCTTTTTTTAAAATGAAAATGAAAATGAAAGGAAGGACTAGTGTATGGCATATATGTGTACAAATGGGACAAGCTTGCTAAAAAATGCCATGTTGTTCCCCTCTCTTGCTATGACCGGTCAAGGGATCAAAGGGAGTCCCAGGTCTTTCTTTTCGTGTCGAAATCACTTAAAAGCTCGTAAAACTCAACCGTAAAATTTACTCTAAAGTTAATTAGTATTTTTATTCACTTTAAAAATACTTTTCCATTAACCTAGAGTATTTACACGACATATTTTCACTTTACACCCTTTAAAACTTATTTGGACATTAACGGACGTGCCATACTCGTTTTTCAGTATTTCTCAAAATTCACGGGTCAAACCACCCGGAATACACATAACACAATAATACCTTCCAAAAGGGATTATTAATCTCAATAAACCTCAAATCATCACATAACTTATGAAATCACCACCGTCAACACGGTACAAAATCTGAATAAACTGACAAAAATCAAATAATCAAAGGACTATAAATGAAATATTCAGAACACAAAAAGGGCAAATGTTACATTCTACCCCCCTTAACAGAATTTCATCTCCGAAATTCAACTACCAACATCACTAAACAAATGTGGGTATTTCAATTTCATCTGATCTTCAAGTTCCCACGTGAATTCAAGGCCACGTTTCAAATTCCACCGAAGCTTGACGATGGCAATCCTACTACGTTTCAACTTCTTAAACTCCCTTTCAAAAATTTCCACAAGCTCTTCTACAAAATTCAACTTAGCATCAACTCGAATCTCATCTAAAGGCACTTTTAGTGTTGGATCAACCAAACACTTCTTATGGTTCGACACGTGGAACGTTTCATGAACACCATTCAATTCCTTAGGAAAATCTAATCGATAGGCCACAGGGCCTACTTTCTCAATAATCTAAAACGGCCCAACAAACCTAGGTGCTAACTTCCCTTTCTTCCCAAAGCGTACAACACCTTTCCAAGGCGACAATTTGAGTAAGACATAGTCACCTACACTAAACTCTAGAGGCTTCCTCCTCTTATCAGCATAACTTTTCTGACGATCACGCGCAGCCTTAAGTCTATCCTTAATCTGCGAGATCTTCTCAGTGGTCTCTTGCACTAACTCAGGTCCTATCAACTGACCTTTTCCAACCTCAGCCCACATAATTGGCGAACGACACTTTCTACCATACAATGCCTCAAACGGAGCATATCTCACACTAGCATGATAACTATTGTTATACGAAAACTCAACCAACGGAAGATGAACGTCCCAACTTCCTCTGAAGTATAGGACGCACGCTCTAAGCATGTCTTCTAAAATCTGAATAGTACGCTCACTCTGACCATCGGTCTGAGTGTGATAAGCCGTACTCATGTCTAAACGGGTTCCTAATGCCTCTTGCATTGACTGCTAAAACCTTGATGTGAAACGAAATATACGATCGATACTAATCGAGATCGGTAACACCATGTTAGAAAACTATCTCATTCTATACATCTAGCCAACCTTTCCATCTTATTAATCCTCACTTATAGGTAGAAATGAGCAGATCTTAGTTCAACGGTCATAATGACCCAAATTGTGTCATGACCACTACATAGTCCTAGGAAAACTTAGTCACATAATCATAGCTTATCCCCTCCTATTATTTTCCCATACGGAATCTCAGGCTTGATAGAGCAAGCAGCAGATGGCTTTGATGCTCAGCTTTACATTCTTCAAAAACAAGTCAAACACTTACTAAACTACTACAGCTATATCCTTTCTTCATTCCAGGCCACCAATACCTATCTCTCAAATCATAATACATCTTATCAGCTCCTGGGTGTACATAGTACTTCAACTTAGGCTTCATCCATTATTAGGGTTCTCACCTCACCCTTCAAAGGTACCCATATTCGATCCAGGTAGTACAAAAGTTCCACTCACTTCTATGTCTATCATCTATCTAAACCTTTCTACAATACTGCAAACTCATCCACAGCCTCCTTCTGAGTCGCCAGTATCCTATATTTAGTACTCGACTGAAAGATCATATTCATAGCTCTAAATCTTTTAGGCTTTACTCTTTCCTTCCTACTTAGGGCAGCAGCCACCACATTCGTCTTACCAGGATGGTAGCAAATTTCACAGTCATAATCACTAAACAACTCTATCCAGCGACACTATCGCATATTCAACTCTTTTTGACTAAAGATATGTTGAAGACTCTTATGATCCGTATGAATGACACTCTTTGTCTCATATAGATAATGTCTCCAGATCTTAAGTGCAAACAAAAACCGCACCCACGCTCTAAATCATGGGTAGTTAAATTGCTTCTCATGGAATTTCTTTAATTCCTAGACGCTTTAGGCTCATCACTTTACTCTTTGCATTAACACACACCTTAGTCATATCTCGGGAAACATCACATATAACACAAAAGTCTTCGGTCTATCGGTGGAGAGCTAGAACAGGCGATTACACAACTTTATCTTCAAGGTCTCTAAATGCCAATCTTGTTCCTCACCCCAAATCGAAAGTTTATCTTTTGAGTCAAGATAAGTAAGAAAGATATCTTAGCTTATCTTAGAGAATTTATTTATGAAACCTACGGTATACTAGAAATCCTAAGAATACGAACGAACCTCAGTTAGAGCCTAGGCGGCTTTCCAAGTCTTAACACCTTCAATCCTACTAGGGTCCAAGAAATTCCATTCCATTTATCACATGCATAAGAAACTGCCTACTCTTAGCAGAATTCACACTTAGAAACTTAGCTTACAGTTTCTCCTTTTTGGAGCAGTTCCAAGACTAACTTAAAAAGTTTACATCGATCCTCTTGAGTCTTAGAGTAGATTAATATATTCGTCTATAAACACGTATCATAAACTTATCAAGATACGGCCCCTACAAAAACTTTATTCATCAATCCAATATATATTGCTGGTGAATTAGTTCAGCACCCAAAGTGCAATACAGTAGAACTTGAAATGTCTCATAACAAGTTATAAACGCAGTCTTGGAATTGTCATCACTCATGCACTCTAAGATGAGGTATACCAGCCCTAAGTCTATCTTCAAGAAAAACTGCGACCCTTGCAGTTGATCAAATAGATCATCAATTCTAGGAAGTGGATAATTCTTAACAGTCAACTTGTTTAACTCTCTATAATTAACACACATCCTAAAAGAACCATCTTTTTTCTTAACAAACAATACCGACACTCCCTAAGGCGACGAACTTGGTCGAATGAAACATTTGTCTTGGAGTTCCTTGAGTTGTCTAGACAACTCCTCCAATTCAGAAGGTGCCAAACGATAAGGAGACTTTGCTATCAGTTTTTCTCCAAGGATTAACTCAATCTAAAACTTAATTTCCCGAATAGGCGGTAATCCAGATTGATCATCCAGAATACCTTAGGGATAATCTCTAACCACAACAATCTCTTCTATGTTTTTTAATCACTAGCCTTAGCATCATCAATAATCTCGACTTTCATCTTTGGTTCTCGCAACTACTACTAAGCACATTGCCATGCCGTAGTAGGTTATCCTTTACTACCTCTCCTCATGGCAAATATTATTTTTAGACTTTATAATTAGACAACCGTCCATACTATAATAAATCAAAACTCCCATGTCCCAAACGGTCTCAAATCGATGTCAAAGACATTAACCCTCGATTTCTAGTTTTACAAACCCTAAATACCTTATCAATCTCTAATAACGCTGCGGTATCTATCTCAATCTACATATTTGAAACTAATTCGCTAGGCTCTAAGCTAACATAGGTATGAAAGTCGTAGAAGAAAAAAACTATAGGTCCTGGCACCGAAGTCAAATAAGGTAGTGCCAAAATGATTGTTCAAGTAAACATGCACCCGTCACAATGTTCGATCTGGTGTGTTCCTATGCTCCCAACATGATATGCCCTACCCCTACCCTGGTTCCTTGGTTTCTATGACCCTAACGCGTTATAGCAGCAACTTGATTTGGACATTTTTCTTTTGGGCTCTCGTGCTTATTAGATCTAGGACTATGATGGCATGACAGTGTTCGGTACTACCACACTCAGAACTATGCTCTAAACAGTTGGGTTTCTAGCATTGACAAGATTCACATTCCTCGGCATACCTCTATAATCCTTTGCCAAATAACCCGGGCGGTTACAGTTGAAGCATGTGCGACAAAGCCCTCCGGGTACATGGTAGGAGTTGCAGGAGGTATGGAGGGTAGGTTGGTTAGCGTGGTTAGGTGGTTTGTATGGGTCTCCCAGCGGCCGTCTGGTACACTTGGGCCAAGGACCCGTATTCTCTCTTCCTTCAGGGTTTTATGTGGTAGCAAAAACCTTCCACAGTCCCTTAGTTATTTTTTTATATCCATTCTCACTCCTATCCTTGCTAGGTTCCCCTACATTTACTCTTTTCTCAACTTTCTTAATTGATCCATTTCTCACAGCCTCATCGGTTAGTGCACTAGAAATCTGCACTGCCTTCTGCATAGTCTTTGGCTCCGTTGCTGCCACTATACCATAGATTTTTGGAGCAAGGCCATACACATACCTTTCAATTATCCTACTCTTAGGAATTACCAAATGGAACTAACCTAGCCAACTCATGAAACCTATCAGTATACGCCGCATGGCCAGCCCCGACCATGACGTGATTCCACAACTCAGATTCCAACTTTTGCATCTCATGACTAAGAGAAACCTCTTATATCATCATAAACTTAAAGTTATTCCATGACATACTAACAGCAACTTCTCGGTTTAGCGTGCGGATCTGAGAGTTCCACCACGTTAAATCCTTACCCACAAATGAACCAGCAGTGTATTTCACTTTTTCGGTCATTACTAACCATCATATATTGTACGTTCTACATTTTTCTCATATCAACGAGTAAGAACTACAACACCTCCCTTACCATCATATTCCTTAGGGTTACAAGCTAAGAACTCCTTATATGAACAACCTACCCGGTTTTCATTCACCATCACATTCCCAACGTTCTCCTAAACGTTCACATTAACCACATTACCATTCTGATTTCCAACATTTCCTCGGTTACTAACCTGAGCTAACATGGCGGGTAAGAGGTTCTGCAATTGCTGGGCAATGATCATCGAGAAGTCGGGTGCACCCCCATTGGCTCCCTCTACATTCCCATTGACTCCCTCTACCACCCATTAGTACAAACCTAGTCATTTCCGTTAACCATTAAAATCATCTCAACACGCTCATCATTAGCTTCCCTAGGTCTTCTAGCCCTTCCACCTCTACCAACCTGTTTACCCGTTCCCCCTCCTAGTGATTCGGCAGCAGGCCGGCCAACACTTCGGGTCCTTATTCTTGGCGGCATTATCTATACGAGGGAGAACATAGGCAATGTTAGGTAAGTGGGAAGACTCGCACATATATATAGAATATCTTACTATATATAACCAGATATACACGTAACACCACCCTACGGTGTCAACATCGATTTGTGAGAGCAACATTACTAAGTATGAGTGAGTTGTGATACTCTTATAATTATGTTGGCCACCGTACTTATATTCGCATCCTTTCCCATTCATATTCAATATTAAGCACACCTATTTCAATGACTGACATAACTAAGGCACCAAGCCGCGAACACACAAAGGCACACAGAAGCGGAACACTACGCACATAGATCCTATACGCAACTAAACAACGGATCTTAGGTTATAGTCTAGGCTAACCCACCTAGTTCTCTATAAACTTGGCTCTGATTACCAATCTGTCACACCCCGACAATGGCAGAAACTCGGGAATGCAACATAATGATCAATCATAACACAAGATACAAAATAGAGAAAACTACATTGCATAAACTCCAAGTGCTATGAAGACCATCAACCTTGAAAAAACTCAAGTGATGTCCCAAATCGCAACTATAATCTACAATCTCTTACAATTATTCCAATGCCCTCACAGGGGACCATAATCCAAACTTAATCCAAAACATTCGAAACTAAAATCAAACAACAAGCAAGCAAGACTTCAAACGAAATTCCACACGGGATACTTCTAAGTCTGCTATCAATCACCAAACTACTCTTCTTTCACTTCACCTGAAAATGATACTCGAAAACGTCAACAATAATGTTGGTGAGCTCGTAGGTTTGACCTTAAACCCAAAAGCTGTGCCAATATTTCAATAGTGAACAATAGTGCTATATGACAGTGAATATATGCAAACAACCTTAGCATCATAGCTAATCAAGAACCATATGTCACTTACGCACCTAAAGGGCCTACCAGCTGGAGCACTAAAATTAGGGCAGGACCACACACAAACCTGGGAAGGCGTACCCATCCGCTCCAATAATCACACAAATACTGGGTAGGCGTACCCATCCGATCCAATAATATCACAAATACTGGGTAGGCGTACCCATCCGATCCAAACAATCATACAACACATAATATTCACATAGCAGTCATAAGCACATATCTTGTCCCAAAATAAAACCACATTTTGCACAGATCAATTCAAAACATTCCAAAACACATTTGAGTATCATTTTCCCCCAATGGAAAAACCAGTAAAAAGTAGGGCTACGAGAACTCACCTCAAATAAGTCTTTAGCAACCAAATCTCAATTACACAAGCAAATGCAACGACGCCCGCACACGACCTAGTCCAGTTAATGTCCCAATTTAATCATCCAATTCCAAAACAATCTTCACGTTTGATGCATAGAGTTTAGACGCGTTGTATAATTACTCAAAACAATTTAGTGGTTTGATGGTTGACGACTTAACTCCATAATCATATCAGTCTCATTCTTCGATAATACATACTTATACTATTTAGCGTAAATAGATAAGTAATATAATAAATATTTATAATAATTACGAGTATAATATATCTCGACAAGTCCATTCGGTAAACCTTAGTCACCTCAAAATATCATTATACGGTTAAAAATGAAACGTTTACTCATAATAAACACATTAGAGAAGTTTCGAGAAAAATTAAATTTTCTGTTTTTTAGTGAATTTATTAAATAAATAAATTAATTAATATTTTATTATTTAAAATCAAAAATCAGTGTTTAGGAAAAATTCAAATATAAACTTTTTTATGACATTTTCAACATGTACCCGTACGATTCCAAGTATCAAAACCTCAATTTCAACAATATTCCACAAGTGTCACACTTATTCGAAAAAATCTAAATCTCAATTATTAAACGTTTACACAAAACATTTTTCTCAAAATACTTCAATTCACTTCGTAAATACATTTTCCACTTTGCAAAAGTCCGACAAAAATCTCATAACACTAAATAATCACTTATTGGGCCTTAAGGCCCAACAAATGGTCCCATTAAGACATTTTATAAAGTTCAAACTACTATTCAAGAAAGTCCAAAACCAAGGTCTATTTACATATATAAGCTCATACTAATATGTAGAAAATAATCCGGATCATAATAAGCCCCTCCATTAAGCCGGCGGCTTATAAATGGACTTATTGGACCGTGAGTCCTAATAGCTTAAAAAAATACGTATATTAGGGATAAGCATGAAATAAGCTAATAGCACGTATCGGCATTAGGTTTACTACCATAAGCCTAAAAAATAATCCACAACATACTCATATCACAAAAATAATCAAAATCACTTTCCTAGATGATTTTGGGAAACTATACGTGGCATATAAGCCCCAAATAAATCCAAGACAAGCTTAAAAATAAGCTCGATAAGCCATACAAGCTACTTGATAAAAAAATAGAGCTATTTAGCAACAATATTATTCCAAGCCATCCCGACCACAACATCAAAACTACAAAAAACCCCTTTTTCTTTCTTTTATTATAAAACGCGAAACCAAACACACCCTTTTCCTTCGTTTCGTTTCCAAAAATTGATTTTCACAAAGATCAACTTGTACAACTAATATCTATGCATCAAAATAAACCCAAAGGGACAAACGAAATTTAAATTTGGAAACTTACAAGAAAATCTTCAAAAATGTATTTCCGACAAATCCGAACCAGACAACCAAAACGTTGTTTAAATGAATACCCAAACACTCGTATCAACCCGGAATATCACGTTCTTGATCAAAGTTGGAAAATTTATGGGTTTTTGTTGTTGGTGAGGGGCGGACGAACCACAAGCACACACCAAGGTTTGTGTGTTTTTTTTTTGAAATGAAAAATTATGAGGGTTATAGGATAATGGGGAGTGTAAGGCATCTTTATGTACCAATTCTAGACACATTAGCTAAAATTAAGTCATCTTGCTCCCTCCCTTGACTTCTTGACCGACTAGCATCCTATGGGGTGTCGGGACTTTCTTTTCGTGTCAAAATCACTTAAACACTCGTAAAACTCAATCGTAAAATTTTCCCATAAGTTAATTAGTATTTTTATTCAATTCTAAAAACTTTTCCATTAACCTAAAGTATTCACATGAACAATAATTTTCACTTTACACTCTTCAAAACTCATTTGGACATTAACGGACGTGTCAGACTCGTTTTTTCGGCATTTCTCAAAATTCACGGGTCAACCCACCCGGAATACAAATAACACAATAATACCTTCCAAAAGGGATTATTAATCACAATAAACCTCAATTCGTCATAATACTCATAAAATCACCATAATTCTCATAAAAATCACCACCGCCAACACGGTACAAAATCTGAATAAACTTACCAAAGTCAAATAGTCAAATGACTATTAATGAAAGATTCAGAACACAAAAAGGGAAAATGTTACATCAGCGGAAGTCAGCTAGGCAAACCCATATCCGCAAGTCACGATTACAAGCGGACTCTTGCCTGACAAGGGTTTCACTTTGGCCCGCCAACAGGCCCAAGCAAAATACTAGGAAAACCTAATATTTGGCTTACCTATAAAAAGGGGTACTCTGACACCCCACAAGGTATGATCCTCCGACCATATTTTACACACACATACTCTGACATTCTCTGACAAACATGAATACTTACTCTCACGCCGGAGTCGAATCGTGGGGTCCATCCCCACGGTAAGACAAACGGTTTACCTTTGATTGTGTAGGAAATCACTTCATCACTTGATTTAGTACAAGATCCAATTCATTGGCCCAGCCCTATAATAACCCCAGATCCACTCTTCTCAACCTGTAACACTTTTTGTACTAACAGTTAATATGATCTATTGAAATCATGATCATGTTAAATATAAACAAAGAGTTTTGGCAAACATGGGCTCTTTCAATATAAACAAAAAACAAATTCTAAGCCTGAAATAAGACACACAAATGATATTGAAATCACATATTCACTTCAAGATCTCCATTATTTTATAGTTATCTATTCTATATCTAAATGTCCATTGTTTGCTTGGCAAATGATACTGAATCACATATAGTAGTAATTAAGATGTTTATAAAATTTTAAAAGAGACCACAGTTGAAATTTGGTAATGCAGAATGTGGCCCATCTGTCTACATAAATTAGTCGATTATGTGTATTGTTGGTAGTGTGAATACATGGTCACAAAAAAGTCTAAGTTTATGGCGATAGTATAGAGGATACCATGCTTTGTTATTTAAGATGATGGATCAATGCAGAACAACAGGTCGTCATATGAAGATATTGTGGTCGCGATGGAGCAACTATTATTTGCCACCTGAAAGGCATGAGGTTCGGTGTGGCTACATAAATAAAGTTGCATCTATATAGAGCTTCGATGTGATCATTGTAACAAATAAGGTTTCTTATTTGAAGTGAGATTGTTATATTGTGCGTAACACGTTTTTTGAATCATGATTTTGACCTTAATTCCTAAATTTTAGATAACATATTAATGTTACTGTGACTGGTAATTGGGTTGGTGCAAATTTTCAGTTTTCAAATGCTTTGATACATGCTCAGAAGTTGTAGATCAATTATTTTTGGGTTGATTATCTATTATTTTTGGTGTATAAAAACTTATTGCATCTACGTTTTACCTATATGCTACCGTAACATTTAGCGCCCGATGACATGCGCGGGTAATTTTCCAACTCGTTTTACACAAAAACAATAATGTTAGCATATCTGTAAATAAAGAGTTTTAATGACACAAACAAACATGGTTTTTTTTATTATTATTGTTCTTTTCTTTTATAATTTTTTTACATTAATAAACTGTGAAACAGAAAGTGCGAAACAAAAATTATAAAGTTTAATAAGTCAAAAGTATTAAACTGACAAAAATACATCAAAAAAACTGATATAAAAAACTTTGTTATACTGTAAACAAAGTGTCAAATAAGGGTTGGATGTTATGAAAAATACAAAGACATCTGAGTCATGAGGGGTATCAATAACACAACTCATCCTAAAGTCTTAGAGAGTAAGGTACGGTTAGGTGGCTGGTAGGCATTGCATTTTTTTTTCTTCTTTTTAGTGGATTATGTGTGGGCAAGAGGGTGTCTAATGACACCAGAATTATGAGGGAATGATGTTTTGTTTGTATTGTGATATAGTCAGTGATTATAAAAAATGTGAAGTAACACTAGACATTTCTGTAACGTGCACCGAACCATATCTAAGTCTTTTCTAACATAAAACCCCAGAGTAGGGCTATTGTGGAAAGTCGTTAATGATAAAAAGTACAACAAAGATTTTTAGCCATAAAATATGGGGTATTAATTACACACTTGACACATAAGAACTTATAATGTACACAATTTTGATGTTGACACATTATTAATATAACTATTTATTATCGAACACACATTAATTTTTGTTTAACAATGTTGGTGTTGGTTTCAAGACAGTGTGAAAGATAATAAATACCTACGTAATTACTAAGTCTCCCCTACATACCATGGGCAAATCTAGACCATAAAAGTCCATTTCATTAGATTAAAAATGGACAAGATTAAGATTAAAAAAAACATGGAGGGACCAAAAGTGTAAATTTACCAAAACTCACACTAACCACTCACTCATTATATGTAGAATTGGCAAATCTTGTCCAAATTGCAATTAATTAACCTTTTTGACATTTGGAATGTTAATTTTATTTTACTGTTTTATGTTTTGTAAAACGTTTTTTTAGTACGTTTTGAAAAGTTTTTATACATTTTTTAACGTTCTTAGACGTTATTGAATGACGTTTTCATAACGTTTTCTCCGCTTTCGCACGTTTTCGTACGCTTTCGCGTGTTTTCGTCTATTTTCGCACGTTTTCACGCGTTTTCGTTCTTTTTTAGACGTTCTCGCACGTTTTCTTATGTTCTCGCACGATTTCTTACATTTTCGCACGTTTTCATATGTTTTCATCAGTTTTCACACTTTTCTTCTGTTTTTGTCCGCTTTCGCACTTTTCTTTTGTTTTCACACGTTTTACACGTTTTTCGTCCGTTTTGGACATTTTCTTAACCTTTCCGTCCACATATTGCGCTTTTTGGTCGGACATTCGCACTTTTCGTCAGCTTTCGCAGCCATTTTCATCTGTTTTCACACGTTTTCGTACCGTATTTCGCGTGTTTTGTATGTTTTTTAGAATGTTCTTCTCGAACGTTTTCTTATGTTCTCGCACGATTTCTTACGTTTTCTTTCATTTCATTTCAACAAAGAAGTAGACGTTTTATCCGTTTTCACACGTTTTCGTCCGTTTTTTTACATTTTCTTATGTTTTCGCACGTTTTCTTAAGTTTTCATACGTTTTCGCACGCTTTCGTCTGCATTCAGCCTATTTCGGTCCAGCTTCGCGCGTATCGCAGCTTGGCCTTTTTGTCCGTGTTCAGACGTATTTGGCCGTTTTGAGACATTTTTGGCAGTTATCAATCGGTTGCTTCTGTTTTCATACGTTATCTATCAATGATATTATACCAAAAACCCTAAACCCCTAACCACTAAACCCTAAACCCTTAACCACTAGGTATAATAATATCACAAGTGACATGTACATAAACTTTAAGATCTATCCCAATAACTAAGCCCTAACCACTAAGTATAATAACATAAAAGTGATATATACATAAATTTTAAAATCTATACCAAAAACCCTAAACCCCTAACCACTAAAACATATACCAAAAACTCTAAACCACTAGATATAATATCACAAGTGATTATACATAAACTTTAAAATCTATACCAAAAACCTTAAACCCCTAACCAGTAAATCCTATACAAAAAACCCTAAACCCTTAACCACTACGTATAATATCATAAGTGATGTATACATAAACCTTAAAACATACACCAAAAACCCTAAACCCTAACCACTAAACCCTATACCAAAAACCTTAAACAACTAACCACTAAACGCTATACCAAAACCCTAAATCACTAATCGCTAAACCCGATACCAAAAACCCTAAACCCTCCTCCCTAACCACTAAACCCTATATCAAAAACTCTAAACCCCTAACCACCAAGCCCTACACTAAAAACCCTAAACCCCTAACCACTAAACCCTATATCAAAATCCTAAACCCCTAACCATTAGGTATAATATCACAAGTGCTATATATACATAAACTTTAAAATATATACCAAAACCTTAAACCCTTAACCATTAAACCATATACTTAAAACCTAAACCTTAAACCCCTAACTACTTGGTATAATATCACAAGTAATGTATACATAAAATTTAAAACCTATACCAAAAACTCTAAACCCATAACCACTAAAGCTCATACCCAAAACCCTAAACCTCTAACCACTAGATATAATATCACAAGTGATATATACATAAATTCTAAAATCTATACAGGAAACCCTAAACCCTAACCACTAAACCCTATACCAAAAACTCTAAACCCCTAACCACTAGGTATAATATCACAAGTGATGTATAAATAAAATATAAAACCTATACGAAAAACCCTAAACCCCTAACCACTAAACTCTATACCAAAAAGCCTAAACCTCTAACCACTAAACTATATACAAAAAATCTCAAACCCGTAACCATTAAACCCTAAACACCTAACCATTAAACCTTATACCAAAATCCTAAACACCTAACCGCTAAATCTTATACCATAAACCCTAAACCTCTTCCATAACCACTAAAACCTATACCAAAAACCTAAACCCCTAACCACTAGGTATAATATCACAAGTGATGTATACATAAACTTTAAAACTTATACCAAAAACCCTAAACCCCTAACCACTAAACTTTCTACCAAAAACTCTAAACCCCTAACCACTAAACCATAT
>BQNB010064182.1:0-35413 GCA_026074375.1 Tanacetum coccineum
TATTAAGAAGTATAAGTAGTGAAGTATGCATAATCAGCATAACATAAAATGAAATCAAACTAAAGCTCAAAACTTGTCTATAATAAGTCCTGATCATTTTAAAAAATAATTTTTCCTATCTGCGGGTGTTTAGATTGGGTTTTTTATTGTAAATTTAGAAATAAGTTCATGAAAACCTACTTAGCTTTATTCAAAATAGGCTATTTTATCATATGCAGAGGCCAAACTAAAAGTCATTAGAAACAGCCATTTATGAGTTATAGGCTCATGCGCATATTCATGTACTGTGTTGTACACGTAAGCTGGCACATCAAGTAATCCCAAATAACCCAATTTTACTTGTAGGCTGTTGTATTCATTATGTTTATCCGATATGTGAATTCTTGTAGGCCGTTGTGTAGTAGAGCGGACAAAATAAGTAATCTCAGACACCCCCTTTTACTTGTAGTCTGATTTGTTTATTATGTTTTTTTGGATTTGTGCATTAAATAGAGAAAGTAAGTAATCCCAAACACCCACTTATTACTTGCAGGCTGTTGTGCGGAGTATAGAAATGAGGTAAAAAGGTTCAGTATCTTTCTCGTTAAACTAAACTCTTGTAGACTCATGCATAACCCCTATTATGAATAAATGTACAATTAACCAATTTGAAACATATTGTTTAAAAATTTGGAAATCTTCTGTATAAAACGATAGGGGATAGGTGCATATAATAATAAGAGTAAACTGCAAAAATCATCCATGTGGTTTATAGTTTCTGGCACTAATCATTCCTAGCCGATACTATTGTCACTAATCATCCCTGAGTGGTTGTGAACGTTCGGCAAAAAATCATCATAGAGGGTATGATTTTGCAAAACTTTTTGTTAAACTTTTTGCAAAAATCATCCCCAATAAGGATGATTTTTGCCGGACATTTGCCACTCAGGGATGATTAGTGCCAATAGTATCGGCTAGGGATGATTAATGCCACAAACTACAAACCACAGGGATGATTTTTGCAGTTTACTCTAATAATAATGCATGATTCCTTAAGCTTAAAAAGATTTTTCATTTTTATATAAAATACACTAATTCTGATATGCGTTTCACTAACTCTAAGCGCTTACACCAATAGCCAAGCCTACGAAGATCAATTGCAACATACATTTGAATGTGTTGCGATGCGGTTATCCTTCACTGCTATCATTTTGCGTGCCATTATGCCGTACCTATAAAAGTTGTCAATGACCAAAATAATTAGATAGTGAAGAAAGAAAAGGCACCATTCAGATGCAACTTTTTTTGAAATACAAATAAAGATAGTGACAATAGATAATGTGATAACATATCAACAAAGATAACATATGATCATGTAAATCACATGTCTTCTTACTAAATAATTGTTTGTGACAAAGGTAAGCACCTTCTAATCTATTTAAGAAATCCGAGTGAACAATGTTCTTTGTAGAGTTAGGTGGGTGGCCTTGCTGCTCCTTGATAAGTATCTTAAGACCATCGGCTGATGTAGCTCTCAACAAAGCCACATATAACTGGCCGTGACCAGAAATCTGTTAGCATTCCGGTAGCAAATCAAACAATTCAGTCCTCAATCTTCGTATTTACACCGGTCTTTGTATTTACATTATAAGTCAATGAAAGGGAGTAATGCTTAAAAGCTGTTCGATAAATAACTCGGTTGGATGGATGTCGGATGGTGGAGAATAAAGAGGCTCCCTGTTCAATTCCATATTCAAGATACTTACTTAGTATAACATATATTAGTACCTTAATGTATTAAAGATGATTATATATGTAATACATGAAGAGTGGCCTTTGATACATTACTTAGAAAAGCTTTCACCTCTTCAATCCCGCGAGAGAATGGATAGAAAGTGCTTGCAGTTTCACATAGGACCAACGACATCAAGACATCAAAAGGGAGTATGTGCAAACTTTAAATTGATTAATTAAATTAGTATAAATGGTTTATTTTGGTTGGATTCTATCTCAAGCAAGTCAAATAGGTAAACTTAAAAAGAGTAGCACTAATGTAAAAAGGCCAAATGGGTCAAAACGGGTTAAACCGGGTCCAAGTTCACACACAAAAAAATTGAATGCTTCGAAAACTAATGAATCTCATTTCTTATTAAAATAACTTGTTTGTTGTTTTAACGATATAGTTTTTAGCATCTTAATTACTATACATATCAACTTAAAACATAAGAAAGTTGTGACCTTAGGTGATTTTGAGGATACCAACATAACAAATACTCCTGAACATCCATTCCTCAGCTAACTGCAGATGCAAGAAACAAATATTAGTCACTTTAGAATTAAGTTTCCAAGTTTTAAGGCAATCAAGAAATGGTAAGAAGGCGGTGGGGCAATTTTGACACGTTTGCTAATAGATGGGTCGTTTCTACCCCTATCCCAACCCCGTATCAATAAGTAGAGGTGGCACCCGTTGCACTTTTATAGGATAAGATAGGTGGTATCAACATGTGTTAACATACAATATATAAGAAAGGATTATCCAGTGCGCCTTTTGTTCTACTTTACTTGATCCCACTACTATTTATAGTCATCTTTCTTTCACAATGTACAGATTTCTATTTCCTTTTATAACTTTTTAAAATTAACACATATGAATTGAGTGTTTACGCAGTCGTGTCATTTTGTTGGTATGCCAGAACGTAGCGCTTGCTCCTATGGTAACACTATAAGAAGTATAAGTATCGTACATCCCAAAAATAATACGTAATTCGTACAAAAGTTTTGTGTCTTCACGGCTTAGGGAGACGTGTAACTTATTTCGGGTTTTTCAAACTTATAAACTTATAGTTGAAAAATTGATCACACTATAAGTGAAAACATTGATCGATAAAAAAATTGCACTAACAGAGAATACTATGGGAATATTCATATTTGACTATCTTAGTAATCATCACAATTCAGACATACAAAACTATCCAGTAAATCAAATCCCTGTATTTGTCATATTTATAGTTTAACTGAGTTTGAAATCAAATTTAAACAAAACCCAACGTATATAATAAACTTCGTCATAACTATATACTAATTGTATGCAAGCACCCCTAAATGATACCTAAGGTCCTTCATGATTTTCCTAAAGAAGTTGCAGCAGCCTCACTTGGAATCTGCAAAAACCACATAGATGAGTAAGCATCTTGAAACATAAGACTAAAGTACAATAACATTGCTTCACAACATTAATATGTTTCAACTCAGATTTATAATACAAATAAACCATAAAAAATGACAAACGACCAAAAAGGCGCATGTAACAGCAATCGATATCCCTTGAAACTTAAACTTTATAACGGTAACATGAGCATCGGGAATTGGTTGAAAATCGGTAACCTCCTCCATTACTATGAAGATATCGTGCAATTCGAAAAAGAAATCCTCTTGATAAGAAAACATGAAGTAGCGTGGACCGTAGGTAATACGTAAACGCACTTCTCCAAAACCTTGCTGAAATTGTAACTTACATCTCGATTCATGTAAGATGGCCCCACGCATAAAGTGTCAATGTCTGCCCTGGATCATGAACCTACCACCAAAATTTAAGAACTTTAGACGACCAGCTATCAAAGACGAACATGTCTTAAATCTTAAAGGTTATTAACGATCTTTTATACACAATGATGCAAGATGAGTCTCCCTTATCCCAAGCCGGTATGAACCAAAAGTATATTTACTAAATATATCAAAATGAATACATAAAAAGTGAATAGCATTCAACCTCATCTCCTGAGAAATAAATAGCAAGGGCTGCTTGTAATGTACTCTGCTTTGCCACATTACTAACCGCAATCTTGTCGGTTTGCGTAAGAAATATCATCATGCTCTACATTAAGAAACGAACAAAAACATATCAAGAGTACATAAAATCATTAACATAACCCTATCCAAGTAACGTTCCATCTACATTATTTCATAATTATTAATAAAAAAAACCATGTTCCGAACTCTAAAAATCCAACCATCTCATGAGTTCATAATCATTAGTAAAAATCCAACCTTTATTCTACTTAAATCTGACATCGTCAATTCACTCATATATTTATGTTCCAAACTCGACAATAACAAAACAAACACATTCATTCAGTATTAGATAAAAAATTAACAAACACGTATCCTTATCTCTAAATCTTTTCGTTCCTAGAAACAACAACAATACACAAATTCAATATAAATCTACTATAAAAAAACATAATTCACAAACAGCCAGAACATCAATTAATATACTCGAAAACGTTAATATTATTGAAGTAGAAGATTAGAGCAAATCTTACCAAAATTAAGGATCGTGTCTTATCCTTTCAACTATTTGAGGTATAGACTGATTGTTGAATTGAATGAGTAGTAATTAATTTTTAGAATCTACGTGATTATAATATTCAACTTTGGATCTTCAATGATTTAGGGCTGATTGTGCTCTCGACCTTCATATGCTCTTGACGACACTACTGCGAGTACAGGAGAGGAAAGAAAGAGTTAAGAGACAAGTTGGAGCAATTTTCTGTATATTCCCAAAATGCAAACAAACTTCCAATTTAAACATGCAGAGAATGTGGGTTCATCACCCATATTCCTTATTTCATGCCACTAACTCTAATCATGTGTTAACTTCCCTAACATGCAGTAGACTTCTTCAAACTAACAAAAGTAACAACAATGCAGTAATGAAAACGTGGGAACATGCAAACTTGTGATTCAATCCCTATATCTCATGGGCTTCTTGACTTCTCTGGCAGGCCTTGTTTGGATCTGAGTTGCTTGATGTTGTGGGCCAAGTGACTGGTCACGTTGGGCCGTATCATCCCCCTCTCCATCATAATTTACATTGTCCCCAATGTAATCAAGGTCTGGAAATTGCAGCCTGAGTGAGTTCAAATTTTCCCAACTAGCCTCTTCTAGATTGTGCTTTTCCCACTTGACTAGAACCTCTGGATCGCCATTTACACATGTATTTTTTAACATAATTTTTTTTTGAAAAACAAATTTACAAAACGTTTTGCTAAATAAGGAATTATTAAAGTTTTTTTAATTCAACATACTTAAAATAATAAATAATAATTAAAAAATATTACTAAATAAAGTATGATTTGATTTTTTGAAATACAAAAGTCCTCACTTGAGGTTTTGCTTTACTAAGTAAAAGATTTACACGACGTTAAAAACCAAATGATAAACCGCTTATTTATCTCTCTATCAACAAATAACCTAATACGGCCATACATGAACGTCCACACGACAGATGTGACTTATTTTTTGTTTGCTGATGCATTAATCCGCATTCTTATCCATTTTCACATTTGTTACAATCCTACTTGACATAAATTTGAGGTCTTTCTAGTAAGAAATCTGGTCGACAAAACGAAAACTAATAATTCAAGTAAAGTAATCTAAGCATAAGGGTCGGGTTGACCTGACCTGAACCCGAACTCAACAAGGTTTATAGGGTTGGATTTTTCGGGTTGGAAAAGCTTATCGGCTTAATTTGACCCGAACCCGATAACCCGATATTGTTATATGCTCAGGTTAAGGTTGGATTATTTATCTTATCAGGCCAACTCGATAAGACCCGAAATATAATATATACTCACTAGAAAATCTGGCATCAGCAACGAAGGCTTGCATCGCTATTCTGTCACTAAAGCCCTTCAAAGACAGAATGGTGACGGATATATTCCGTCGCAAAAAAGGGTCTCGCAAAATTTTAGCGACAATTTAACGACAAAAGTTTTAGAGTTTCGGCGACGGATTCTCGGTCTCCAACCCCTCACTGGAGGCTGTTTAAAGTTACATAAATTAAATTTGTTTCAACCATCAAGCGACGGCTTAGAGACAAAAAATTTGTCGCTAATTAGTAACAACGAAGCAGTCACTAATCCATTGCTAATAATCGGCCAACCATATAGTTGCTATTCCATCACTATTTAGAGACATAAATATTTTTCGTTAATTTACTGCTAAACGTATTGTCTCATAACTGCCACTTCCAATTTGTTGCTTAAATCAACACCATTTCATAGCATATTTGAACAAATTCGTCTCTAATTTGTCGCGATTTAAAAATCTTTTGAGGATAGAATATGTCGCTAATCGGTCAATAAACGATACAATTCATTTACCATTTGTTCAAGATGTCATACATCAAATACCACAGTGATAATAGTCACGAAATCCATATCCAATTCAAATAACAAACATATCAAAATAAAATAATAAACAAATTCGAAAGAAATCTAACATCCGATCTTCGACACACGTAGGAAAGTGTGGCTTCAATATCATCCACATTATGCTTTCAAAGAAAATCAATCATCAATTTCTTGTGAGCATGTGTTCTTCAATTTTTATTCATCTTCCTCTGTTAGAATCTTCCGCTTCTTTCTCTTCGCCCTCTGTAGCTTCGACTGCTCGAATCATTCATACTAATTATTGAAGTTATATAAACAACAGAAATTGTTAAGGATGTCAAAAACTCATCAAGGCTTTTGGCCATACGTTTTTCTTCCTCATCACTGGAGTCATCTTCATCAGTGTGTACCTCAACATCAACTTACTTACTGCCCAAAGGTAAATGGGGGAGTTAATGAATTTAGAGTACTTTTTCACCAATTCCTGTGAAATGTACACAAAACAACAGCAGCATTTCAACATTAAATTGTTTGGTCAATCGACTCCATCGATATTATTGTAACTATAACTATGGCAACATGTTGCCACACTACAAAGTGCAACTGATAATACACATTAAACTTACATTATGTAAAATTGATTATTTTAAACACAATTTTAAATGTAAGAGGATTGAAATACTTCTACAACAAACATACTAATTACCTTCAATTTTGACTCATCTAGGTATTCCTCGGCTTCCTCCCTAAGGTTGCAATCTAATTCCAGTTCCATGGCCAAGTAGTTCGTTGAATGTATCTTTAAAGATAGCAAAAGCACCATCAACTTTCGACTCCCAGACATACCTAACAAGTTATCAATAAGCTAATTAGTAATTTTAAAAGGACACATGCAAAAATAATGAAATGTAATGGCATAGTAGAAGAAACCATATTGTTTGTCATCGTTGTGTTTGCTGATAACGTCCACATATTCAGCAATAAGATATACCAAGTAAAACCCAACACCAAACTGACCAATAAGGTTAAGATCACCACATGTTTGCATCTTCTCCACAAAAGCTATATACAATAACAAAAACATTATTAGACAACTAAACAACCAAAGACTATTGATCAGTTACTTACTTTTAGTTGATCAGGCACAATACCTAAAGTTCCAAACATGGCAATTGTTCCCAAGTTCTTAATCAAATCCTCTTTTTTCATACCTCACACCTCTATCACAGATGGAAATTTTTTTCTTTTTTTTCTTTCTAATTTAATTAGAATTTCATTACAAATATCAAGGTCAGTTAGATTTCGAAACTAAACGACACTTTTCCAACGAAATAAAAAATAGTAAATAACACAGCAAATATGAACCTGGATTTTAAACTTGGTGTCATCACCTTCACCCAACACCTCCTTATCAGTGAGAGAAAGGGACCTAATTTTGCCCGAATCCTGAAATACACAAATTGCAAATAAATCATAAGTCTGTAAACTCCCAGTGGTAAGCTCACTCAATTAAAATATGAGCTTAAAGATTTATATAACTCTAAATAAGTCGATATACTCATCAGTTAAGCCAAAAACCTCCTTGGATTAAGAAGTATCGTAAATAATATACAAATTTTCAATAGCTTTTGAATTAACCAAAACTAGTTTAACTTTATAAAATTAATTTAACACATTATTAATGTATTATGTATACGAAGTAGAAGTCTGGTTCAGTTTTCACGTTAATTGATTCTGGTCTGGTGTGGTTTGTGTATAATTCAGGTGTCCTATAAAGTTATTTTAGGTCTCATTTCAGAATAGTCCGGGTGTGGTTTGTGCATGGTTTGGGTTATGCGGGATTGATGCCAAGTGATATGGACCGTAGTGGTGTTGATATTGGTTTGGGTCATACATTTTTTTAGTTGTGGTTCAGATTTGAAGTTCTGGCCACTTTCGAGACACTGGTCAGGTATACTGACAACTTTTTTATCAAGGTAAAGGGTGTGGTAGGACATGTTTGTTTGCCGAGGGTCATGGTTTGATAGTCGGGACCATTCATTTCGGTTTTTGGTGTTCATATAACCTGAGGTTCTTTTTGAATTTCTTAGTTAATAATCCCTAAGCCGTTGTTGTAAAAATTGCTCGGCGGTATTTCGGCGGTCGGCCACCGCCAAGCAATAAATTGGTCTTGGCGGCGATTTATCGGTTTCTCGGCGGAGACCATAAATTTTAAAGGAGTTTATTTAAAAAAAATAATTTACATATTTTTATTATATTTATTAGTCTTTTTATATTATTTAGTTATATATATGTTAATAGAAATTTATATTATGTGTAGTTTTGATTAAGTTTTAACTAAAGCCCACTTAATTTTATGTTAGGCCAGTTAGTGGGCTAAAAAACACCAAAATACCAAAAAAAATTATATTTTGTTAAGTATGTACTGTTGGATCGATTTACTGAATAGATCTTAACCTTCAGCTTGCAAAGAGTTTGCTCCTTTAGATAATTCTAAAGCAACAATAATGAAACACTGAGTAAACACTATTGATTATGCGGAATCTAATCAATAATGCTAAGAAAAACAATATTGAATATCACAAAAGAACTTTTATATTAAACTTTGAATCGCCTAGGTTACAGATTACAAACCATGATTACTATTTGATCTCTATGATCTTGTGTAGAACTATATCTACTAACTATGCCCAGGGTTCCTTTTATAGACTAAGGAAACCCTAATGGGCTTTACAAAACGCGTATAAAGATAATGCATATCCTTTCCTAAGATATCTCATGCATATCTTTAACTTTAACTAATTTCTGCGTAAGCAGACTTAACTATTACATAAGCAGTATTAACTATTTAACACTACCAGTACTAACTACGATAATCCTTCTACCAGTACTAACTATGTAACTAGCAGAAAAACTCCTTACATACACTAATAGAATTAAGTCTGTTATACAAAATTCCTAACAATCCTCCCCTAAACTTGAACTTCACTTGTTAACTTCAAGTTTCTTCAGTTTTCTTCAGCTTGAGTTTTTGAGGATTGTATCCAAACACCTTTTTAAGTCCTTAGCTTCTTTTGTCTTTTAGTCTTTGTCTTCTCTTCATCACAGCTACACAGCAACATCCAACTAAGTTGGCTTTGTAGTTTTTGGCAAACTACCAGCCATCAACGGATTTGATATGTCTTTACCATGAGCCGTTTGCTATGGACTAGTCAATGCTTCATTGCAATAACAAGGTGCATTGATAACCTTATAGTTTTTAGCAAACTATCAGCTATCAACGGATTTGAGATCTCTTTACCAGTAGCCGTTTGCTCTGGAGTAGCCAATGCTTTAGTGCAGTACTATGGTGCATTGATTACCATACAGTTTTTGGTAAACTGTCAACCATTAACGGATTTGAGAAGTCTTTACCAAAGTCGTTTGCTTTGGACTAGCCAGTTCTTATGCCTATTAAGCATGGTGAACTGATGACCATTTGTTGTGTGGTGGTTAGCCAACACCCAAACCCTTCTCACTTTCCATGATAGTCCATGTTCCATACAATATGTCACTGCTACTAAGAGATCACCACTTTCTTATACCAGCTTGTTCCCAATCCTCTTCAAGAGTTGATAAAAACTTCATCCATTGTACCATCGTGATGCTTCATATTTTGCATTACTGGTCGAAGCATCTTTTGACAAAGGATATTTTCTATCTGCTAACATATATATAGTAGATGCATCCAATGTTAGGCAGTGTACAACACAAGTAGGATAGTACCTCCAATTAATTATCTTCTGTTGAAGTGGCAAACTCCAGATTGCATCATCACTAAGAGGTGGATCAAACATGGTCTTGAG
Source organism: Tanacetum coccineum (assembly GCA_026074375.1). Classification (NCBI taxonomy): domain Eukaryota; kingdom Viridiplantae; phylum Streptophyta; class Magnoliopsida; order Asterales; family Asteraceae; genus Tanacetum; species Tanacetum coccineum. The sequence goes on from BQNB010064182.1 coordinate 9,998, forward strand.
ATCACCCCAAAGTACTCTGTCATACATCTCTTCTGGTCTATTTGCCCCATACTTCTTTATCACCAATCTGTACAACTCTATAAGATCGTCTCTTGAAAAGTCTTTAAGTATGGCTCCAAAACTCATATAAATTTTATCAGAACCATCTTTTCTTATGATCTGATAAGCAGCCTTTTGACTTGATTGATAAATGATCTTCCAATTAACAATAGTAGGAGGTTTTGTAGCAGTTGGAATAACATCTACTCCAATCTCTGATTCTGATGAAGCATCTTTGACTTTATCTTTCACATATGCTTCTCTTTCCTTGTTGAACTCATCTTGTGTAGTCTTGTCAATATTTATTCCCTTCCTTGCCTTTTGCTTCCTTTTCATTCCAGTTTTCTTAACTGGCACTTCAGCTTCTTCTTCCTTCACAACTTTATCTTTTCCCTTTGTGATTGAAGCATCCTCAATGTCAATCTTCTGTTTCTTTGAAGTTTCTTGTTCTAGCTGCAATCCATGTCTTTTCACTCTTGCTTCAGTTTCCATGGGCATAAAACTTTCAATACTTTTCATCAGCTTTTCAAATTTAGTCTTTAACTCTTCAAAAGAAAGCTTCTTCAATTGAGACAATTTCCATGAACTATGATTCTTGATGAAGGTACTCATGTATTCTCTTTGTTGTGCTTGCGTCATTGGCTTACTTCTTTTTGCTTTAGCTTTTTGTTCAGCATAGAACTTATTCTTCTCATTTATCATTTCCACCATTCTTATTGCAAAATCATCATTGCTTATACTTTCTCCCTGAAGACTCTTTACTACCTCTGTATTAGCTTCCAGTTTTGCCCTAATGGTATCCCAATCTTCTTTAGTATAAAATTGTGCAGCTTTTTGAACTTCGACCTTTCTTTTTAGTTGTTGTTCTGACAATTCTTGTTCTTCCTGCACTCTTTTGGCTAACATCTTATCTAAATGAATATGTTTTGCAACTTCTTCATCCATTTAAGCTTGCAATTTTATAGCCTCTTCTAATCCAGCTTCTTCTTTTCTTATTTGTTCTTTAGTCTTATAAGTAGCCTGGATATCCTCTTCAACCATCTGAGCTTTTCTTTCTCTTTGACCCTTTTTAGGAGAATGAATTATACTAGAAGTACTAATTGATGTTCTACCAGTATCAACTTTAGAACTACCAGTATTAACATCTTTAATACTAGAATTAATCTCAACTCTGCCAGTATTAATCTCATCCTCATCATCCAATTCAGTATTAATCTTTTTAGCCATAGACCTTGCTCTCCTCTTGTATCTCTTGTCCTTATCAGTCGACTTTGCTTTGCTAACACTTTGAGAAGCAACTTTTGACAAAGTTTTAGCTGCCTCCAAGATTGTAGGACTGATTTCTTCTTCTTCTTGAGCCTTCCCTAAAGCTTTTGTAGGAGTAACAAAATCTGTTGACTTCTCTTTCATGGATTCTCTAACCAAAGATACTAGAGGATCATCATCAATATCCTGTATTATCCTCCCCTGATCCTCTGGTTCTTCACCCTCTGATGCAGACACAATTACTTTCTTGGATTTCCTCTTCAAAGCTTTTTCCAGAGATTTCACCTTCTTTACCAATTTGAGCACAACATTCCCTAAGGTCTGTTTGGTGTCCTTCAACTCTTTCTCTAAACTAGTAACCCTAGTCACCAAGCTAGGTACAAGTATCATCAATTCTTTGAGTTGTATACTGGCCTTAACACTTCCTGATGTGTTACCTTCAAGGAAAGGTGCTTCATATGACCTAGGTGGTGAGGAATGAGGTGGTGAGTAAGGTGGTGATTGAAATGGTGAATGAGGTGGTGATTGATGTGGTGAATGAGGTGGTGATTGATTAGGTGGTAGGGATGTGGATGGTAGTGGATCAACAGGTGTGGGATGGGGTTCAGCTGGTTGTGCTGATCCTTCACCTTGATCCATAGCTGCACCTGCCAACATAACAAGCAACAATGGTATAATATCCCCTGCATAACCCTTTTTCATGTTTGCAAAAAGCTTTTTGGTCAAAGTTAGGGCTAAATACTTTCCTTTATGTTCAGTATTAATGTCCAAAATAATTTGTAAAAATCTTGGATACATTAAAAATTTTGTATTACTCTCCAAGTTATGAACCATTCCATCAAAAATCATTTTAAAAAAATTATAAACCCTATTACTAGATAGACATATTAATGCAGTAGCAACAGCACTACCAAATTGATTCCATCCACCAGACTTAGGGCTTAAGCAGTGTAAAATATGATGGATTAAAAATTTCCATTGGGGTGTAAAATTCTTTTTCTAAAAAGTTAATTTACCCTCAGTAACATACCTCAATGTGGCTAATCCAGCATATATTTTAGCATCAGATAAATTATGTATTCTGGTTGCATCTGCCAATTGAAGTTTACTTCTGACAGATGCCTCAGTAATAGTATACTCTTTAGAGTCTATAGATGCTACTAATTGTTGAGTCCCATTAGCAAGTGTTCTGACTGTGACAGTTTGCCAGAACTGTTTGACTAGGGAGTCATAGATAGTAGGATTATGAGTTAAGGCATACCTGAGAGATGTACCTTTAAGAAAATCCACTACCTCAGTGAAACCAACACTTTCATTTGGTTTCTTCAGGAAAGCGACCATATTATGCTTGTCAGAGTACTTTAGATTGGCCATATGAACACGTTGTTGAATAAAAGTCGTAAGAATTCAAATTCTAGTGCTGGGTTTGATACGAGTGAATGACTAAGTACTGGTAGAGAGAGAATTGAGTTTTAATCGATGAATAACAAGGTTTCTTATTGGACCGACTGTAAAAGAAGTTTCTTTAGAGCAAAGAAAGATATTTTATAGAATAAAGTGCAGTAATTATCCAAATAGAAAACCTATCTTAGAAGTATGCACCGTAAAAATCTCTAACGGTAATATTTAAATAAGAAAAATCAATTTTCCCTCACCAGCACCAACGGTCATCTACCAGACTTAACATTAGCCTACCAGTACTAATAAAGTCTACCAGAATTAACTTATAGACTACCAGAATTAACTTATAGACTACCATAATTAACTTATAGACTACCAGAATTAACTCTAGTACTTAGTACTTACAGACCATATATGAGTAGAATTTGCAGCACAGCTTCTATCCATCCTCCAATCCATGCTTATCCTGAAATAGTTAGTCAAAAACAAGAAAAATGCTACAATATATATCATTGACTAGAACTAACTATTTCCTAACTACCAGAATTAATACCCTAACAGTATTAATTTTTAACTAGAAGTACTTACTACACTTTACAAACTTTACAATTTTAACCTCCCCTCAAATGTAGCTACATATTTAAAATTCCAATGCTAACCACCAAAAAGTTAAATCAAAGGAGGTAAATTTGTTAATGCTTTCTACAGAGACATATGGCTAGAGCAACCACTATCCACCACTGCATGATCCTGTAACAATATCTCTGGATTGCCCTGCACAAAAAGTAAGAGAATTAGTATCTCTTAGGGATCCAAGCCATTACAGACTTGGAAATCCCTTTTGGGTCAACATACTCAACCTTCTTGAGCATGAATGATCCACTGTCTTTGGACACATGATCCAAGTAATTTCCCTTAGGCCTCCAAACCCATCTTGACTTTTTAAAGTCAGTATCCAGCTTACCCTTACCAGTATTAACTACTGCTCTTGTCCCAGCAGTACTCATATTTTGAACCCTAAAAATTTTAACATCTTGTTTTAAGTCTTTGGGTTTAAAAGCTGGTTTTGTGTAGTAAGACCTTTTGATAGGTGAACATGAGCCTCTTTGTCTTACATTGTCCATTCTTGGGTAAATGGGTCTAGAAGCATAAACAGACCTAGCAGTACTAATACTTGGCCTAGCAGTACAAACAGGCCTAGCAGTACTAATACTTGGCCTAGCAGTACTAATACTTGGCCTAGCAGTACAAACAGGCCTAGCAGTACTAACACTTGGCCTATGCAAACCTGTTCTTGTTAGCACTCCTGATGGGACAAAAGTCTTACTTAAATGTGGGTATTTTGAAAAGTTTTGATGATTAATCCTTTTAGTATTATCCCATACTGGTTTGCCCTCCCTTTGACCAGTATGAACCACATTTTTTAGCTTAGGCTCTTGACTCTTTTTGTCATGAAAATTACAGTCTTTTATCAAATGGTCAGTACTTTTACAAACAAAACAAGCTTTTACTTTCCTAAAACCAATTCCGTATTTCTTAGAATTTTAACCACTTTTATCATCTCTAGTCTTAACTGTTTGAGTCTCAAGTCTAACTGTTTGCACTTCATACTCTTCTTCCTTATCATTTGAGTTCCAATCCTCAATGATAACTCTATCTCTGTCAATCTTAGGATTAGACACAACTGACTCACTGGCTGACTTAGGCTTTTCAGCATTTGTTTGACCTGCAGTCTCACTTGTTTTAGTATTAAGCTCAGTTGTTTGTGACTCAATGATTTTCTTCCTAATGGCATATTCATCTAACCCTGCAAATGATATGTCAGCTCTTGGGGTTAAGAAGTTCCCTGTTATGAGAGGGGGAACAAATTTATACCCATCTGCTTTGGAAGACCTATCATTAGCTAGTGTGGACTCTTCATCACTAGATCTGCCATCAAAAACACTAAAACTATTCTCACTATCAGTTTCATGATTGCTACTTAATTCATTTAATTGTGTGCTATATCCTAAACCAGTTTTATCTCTAGCACTCATTTGACTGTTAAGTATTTCATCAAGATTCTTGGATGATTCTTCCCATTTTACAATCTTAATTTTGCTTCAACCCAGCTTTCATCCTTTAAGGCTTGTGATATAGTCTTGGGATCTTCTTGAGAGAGAAAACATGCAAACAAACAGTTTTGATGATCCTTGTGATTTGTTCTGTTCTGTCTGTGAATGTAACTTACCAAGGCTTGTTGTGCTGAAGAAGCCTTTTGAATTTTCCCTCTTGTTTGAACTGCTGATGTAGGATCTCCTAGAATTCTGAGTGTGGGAATAGGACTGACAGCAATGGTGTTATCCATGTTGTTGAAATCAGCCACTGCACCCACATCTTCATCATCATCATAAGCTCTATTGAATATTCCATCATTTGGGAGAGTATCAGAAGCATCTTCCAAGTCAGGCATATTTGGATCAATGGGTAAATCAGCATTAGGGAGAGTAGATGCATCATTAGGTATTTTGCCTCCAAGATAGACACTGATTGATTACTCCAGCATTGTGCACCTGTAGGAGTACTAGCAGTACTAACATATGGTGTGTTAGACCTATCAGTACTAACAAATGGCCTATCAGTACTAACAAATGGTCTATCAGTACTAAGTGTGTTAGTATTGGTAGCCTGATCTGCCTTCTTTTTGAGATGCAATTTTCCTCTTTTCTTCTTCAAATGCTTGTCTTAAAACATCATCCATAGCTTTAGCAGTCAATTCCTAAGTAACCATCTTCTCAAGTTCATCATGCAAGACTTGTTCATCTTCTGGCATCTGATGTTGTCCTTCCTTTTCAAAAAACATCTTCAGAATTTGTATATCCTTGTCTGGAGAAGATTTTAGAAGTTTCTCTTGTGCAATCTGAACAACATCATTTAATGGAATCCTTGTCTTATGAGGTTGTAGTAGAAGCAGTATGTATTCCTGAGTAGGTCCTTTATCTTTTCCTGATAAACCTGTAACATAAGAATCTTGTGTACCTGCATCCATATTAACTGATTTTTTTCTACAACTAACATGAATAGAATTCATTGAATTTGTGAGAAAATCAAGGATAAAACATCTTAATTAGGGACATTCTACCAATTGGTTGTTCTTCAAGAAAAATGATATGCAGTTATTTCTACCCTTTTGGTCCTTTGTTGTATACTCTATAGGCTTTAATAGAGGTAGGAGTATCAACGCAATAACTTCATCAGATTTTCCATCATATTTTGGCCCAAGGAATCTAAGGTGTTCAAATAGTCAAGGGGCACCCAAAAGGTCTCAATAAAACTACATACTTGGTGTTTTACCTATTAATTAGTTCATAAGGTGTCTTATTTTGGGGTTTGGACACTAATTCACTATTCAATTCATTAGCTGCAGTATTAACTGCCTTTCCGCCCAAAATGGGATAGCGTAAAGTGTGTCTGCTAACATAGATACTAGCTGCCTCAATTAGGGTCCTGTTTTTTCTTTCTGCAACAATATTTTGCTGGTGGAGTTTTAGCTACACTAAACTCCCATTTGATTCTTTTCTTTAGCACATAATTTCTTTATAGAAATTCTTAATCTGTCCCTATCATAACTGCTAATGATTTAACATTATGATTCAATATATTTTTTATTCCTATGATAGATTACAAAGGATTTTAGATGTTTATCCTTGGTAAGCTAATGAAAAATACCCAACTAAATTCTGTGAAATATCAGTAACAAAAAGCCAGTACCTTTTTTTCTTCGTTTAATACTTTCTACAAAGACAGGTCCAAATAAGTCCATATGAAGTAATTCTAGGGGTTTCTGATGATTCTTTCTAACTTGGCCTTATAGGAGGCCTTGTGTTGCTTACCCTTCTTGCAGGCAACACAAGTGTGGTCATTCACAAAAACTTTTGAAGGTAATACCTATAACTAGGGTTACCTTTAACAAGTTTATTTATTTTTGAAATTTACATGACTAATCTCCTGTGCAATATATAGAATCATCTGCTGTTGCCATTTGACTATAATTCAAGTTATTCATTCAGAAGGAAACAATGTCTTTAAATCTAAGCTGTACACTTTCATCCTTTCTCGGAGCTATAAGTACAACATGACTTTCATCAAGAAGCTTAAAGGCTAGGAGGGACAAGATAGGCATTCAGACTCAATTAAAAGGAACTATTTTCTTGTCAACATTTGTGAGACAGGAGAAAAGGTTAAACTTAAGTTATTACAAAATATAAAAACATCATCAAAGTCTAAATTAGCAGTTTTGATTTTACCTTTACCCGTTATTTTACCTCTTTTGGGATCACTTCCAAAAGCCACAAAGCCTCCATTAAAATCTTCATAGTCTGAAAGATTAGCTTTGTTGCCAGTCATATGGCTAGAACAACCACTATCCACCACTGTATGATCCTGTAACAAGATCTCTAGATTGCCCTGCACAAAAAGTAAGAGAATTAGTATCTCTTAGGGATCCAAGTCATTACATACTTGGAAATCCCTTTTAGGTCAACATACTCAACCTTTTTAAGCATGAATGATCCACTGACTTTGGACACATGATCCAGGTAATTTTCCTTAGGCCTCCAAACCCATTTTGACTTTTTAAGGTCTGTATCCAGCTTACCCTTACCAGTATCAACTACTACTCTTTTCCCAGCAGTAGTCATATTTTTAACCCCAAAAGTTTTAACATCTTGTTTTAAGTCTTTGGGTCTAAAAGCTGGTTTTGTGTAGTAAGACCTCTTGATATGTGAACATGAGCCTCTTGGTCTTACATTGTCCATTCTTGGGTAAATGGGTCTAGAAGCATAAACAGGCCTGGCAGTACTAATACTTAGCCTAGCAGTACAAATAGGCCTAACAGTACTAATACTTGGCCTAGCAGTACATACATGGCCTTGAAAGTTTACTAAACTACATCCTGTTCTTGTTAGTACTCCTGTTGGGACAAAAAGTATTTACTTAAATGTGGGTATTTGAAAGTTTGATGATTACCATTTTGGTTTTATCCACTATTACTGGTTTGCCCTCCCTTTGACCAGTATTAACCACATTTTTGTTGCTTAGGCTCTTGATCTTTTTGTCATGGAAATTACAGTCTTTGATCAAATGTCAGTATTTTACAACAAAAAACAACTTTTACTTCTTAAAACCAATTCCTTGTTTCTGAGAAGTTTGACCACTTTTATCATCTCTAGTCTTAACTATTTGAGTCTCAGGTCTAACTTTTTGCACTTCATACCCTTCTTCCTCATCATCTGAGTTCCAATCCTCAATGATAACACTATCTCTGTTAATCTTAAGATTAGGGACCAACTGCACTCCCACAATTGACCTGACTTAGGCTTTTTAGTATTTACTATTTGTTTTACCTGAGTTCACTTGTTTTAGTTATTTAAGCTAGTTATTTGTTGACTTTATGTTTTTATTTCTAATGGCATATTCATCTAACCTTGCCAAATGATATGTCAGCTCTTGGGGTTAAGAAGTTCCCTGTTATGAGAGGGGGAACAAATTTATACCCATCTGCTTTGGAAGACCTATCATTAGCTAGTATGGACTCTTCATCACTAGATCTGCCATCAAAAACACTAAAACTATTCTCACTATCAGTTTCATGATTGCTACTTAATTCATTCAATTGTGTGCTATATCCTAAACCAGTTTTATCTCTAGCACTCATTTGACTGTTAAGTATTTCATCAAGATTCTTGGATGATTCTTCCCATTTTGCAATCTTATCTTTTAACTCGTCTCTTTTCTTAACAACTTTCTCTAATTCCAGATTTAAGTTGTTAATTTTTATTCCTCTACATTTAAGCTCATAGTTTTGAAATTCATATTTCTCACCCCAAGCCAATTCATTCTTTTCATGTCCAAGAATCCTAGATTCTAGTGACTCTAAGGCTATCTCATAACCCCTGATTTCTAGTTTTGCTTTTCTCTTTCAGTATCATAGTTCTTTTGAAGACATTTAAATGATTCAAGACATTGTTTAGAACAGATTTGTACCTTACTGTCAGAAGAACTTGATGGAACCTGAAGACCTTTTCAATTCATCTTCATAAACCCTAAGATTGTTGTAAAGGTCATCAATATCAATCTCATCAATGTCTGGCTTATTTCTCATGATGAGAGCAATCTGATTCCATGAAGAAGGAAGACTTCTAAGGAACTTCTGGTTGATATCTTCCTTTGATATTGGAGCACCATGAACCTCCAATTGACTTATCAGTTTTTGGAATCTATCATAAGCTTTGTCCAAGCTTTCATTTGATGCAGTAGAAAAATTTTCAAACTGATGTTTTAGAACATTTTTCTGCATCTTCTTGGATTCTACATTACCACCAAACCTCGATTTGATTGCCTCCCAGAGAGATTTAGCATCAGCAACATTGTGAAACTTGAGGAGGTATTCATCAGGTATTGCTAAAAGCAAGATGCTTTTAACTCTTTCCTGATTTCTTCTAGCAGCCAGTTGTTTGGCAGTCTTAGGAGCAGGAGGGGCAGATGTTTCTCCAGTTGTTGGTGCAGGCTCTTCTTCTAGATCTCCATTGACAATAACATCCCATAGATTATGGTCTGTATGACAGATATATTGTCGCATTCTCATGCTCCAAATATCGTACTCTCCCTTCCTGATGATAGGGATCTTCATTGCAGTGATTGTGGGTGGAGGAATGTCTTGTTCTGCCATCTTACAGTTGAGTTCTTCTTATTCAGAGTTTCCACACAAGCTCTGATACCACTTGTTGGATCGATTTACTGAATAGATCTTAACCTTCAGCTTGCAAAGAGTTTGCTCCTTTAGATAATTCTAAAGTAACAATAATGAAACACTGAGTAAACACTATTGATTATGCGGAATCTAATCAATAATGCTAAGAAGAACAATATTGAATATCACAAAAGAACTTTTATATTAAACTTTGAATCTGCCTAGGTTACAGATTACAAACTATGATTACTATTTGATCTCTATGATCTTGTGTAGAACTATATCTACTAACTATGCCTAGGGTTCCTTTTATAGACTAAGGAAACCCTAATGGGCTTTACAAAACGCGTATAAAGATAATGCATATCCTTTCCTAAGATATCTCATGCATATCTTTAACTCTAACTAATTTCTGCGTGAGCAGACTTAACTATTACATAAGCAGTATTAACTATTTAACACTACAAGTACTAACTACGATAATCCTTCTACCAGTACTAACTATGTAACTAGCAGAACTAACTACAATACACTAACAGAATTAAGTCTGTTATACAAAATTCCTAACAAAAGAGCTTATTAAACCATATTGCATTAGAATGAAAAACTTGAATTAAAAATGAACAATAAGGAAAAAAGACTTTTTATTAATAAGATAAAGTGATTCCAAGCTTTGAAATAGAAGATTACATGAATTGAAAACGATAAGCTAAAATTACATAAGCATAAACTAAAACTAAAAATTCTACACTACTTGCTAAAAAAACTTGATGACTGTGAGTGAGAGGTGAGCTCCTTATATAGGCAAGAGGGGAATGTTCTAGGTCCTGTAGACGCTCCTTGGCAACTTCTAATCTTGGCCATTGATTTCTTCTAATCATTGGATCCTGATTTGTGGCCCTTGGATGAGAATAAAGCACACGGATTGCCAGCGTGGCAATCCCATCATATTGGAGCCTTGTGCTTCTTTTACATTGATTTCAGTGCAGATTTCCCATTTTGGTGTGTTTGTTTGATGTACACGTGTAATCCCTTTTGTCAGAGTGAGCAAGACTTGGCCAATCACAATCAATGGGTGACGTTTTTGTTGCTGACTTGGAGCTTGGTACTAGCATCTTTGTTGCCATGTAAGACGAGCTTCTAGAAGTGGATTTTACCCCTTAATTGATGCGGGGTAAATTGGGGAAGATGGGTAAACAGTGAAACACCCATTCGCGCCCTTTTTCTTATTTTATCTTTGTTTGACTATTTTGACCGAGTGAAAAGGGTTATGACTTTGGGCTCGGTTAATATTAAAAGGTAATAGGCTTGGTGGTTTTGATATCAAAAGGGAATTTTGGGCTTGGTTAAGTGGATAACGACCGTTAGTCTTTTTAGTATAAAAGGACTAACGGTGTTATTGGTTTAAGGACTTAAGGTGAAATTGATTTAACAATAAGGGCTCTTTTGGAATTTTGAAGGTTTTGTCATCTTGTGGGTTGACCAAGTTTGACTGATGTTGACTTTTGTTGACTTTTTGCTAAAAACTCTCGGCTCTTGTGCACTCTATCCGTCTCGTGTTCGTTTTTGCCCGGTTTTGGCTGTTTTCTTGTGATTTTTGCAATATCCGTACCTACACATCACAAAAGACAAAATGCACAATATACAAGCATAATATATCCATTTTTCATCTTTTTAGGGTTATTTTTGGTATAAAAAGGATATGTGATTTCTCACATATCAAAATTCCCCAAACTAAGTGATTGTCGTGTCCTCACGCAATGTTATATGCTCTAAAACCAAATACTCCAAAACCTCCCCAAACTAATCCTTTGAAAAGTAGCAAAGTCTTTTGTGGGGAAAGTTAAGAAATCACAAATTTTAAAACACCCCGTTTTCCATTTTTCAAAGTTTTTCCATTTTTATGCTTTTTCATAATTTCCTACTTACAACTTATTCATGTATGACATAATGTATTGCTTTCATTATTCATTGATAACTTTTAGGATCACGGAACAAAAAGCACAAAAAGTGTCCAAATGGATAAATTTATCGTCCTCGACTTTCACTTCTCCAAGCCAAGCTTAAAAACAAGATCATTGTAAATTACAAGTTATAATGTTAACACTACTCATAAAAGCTAATTGTGTATTACTTCTATACATTACATTTATTGAAGTTTCCACATGTGTCGGGTAAGAGGAAAGCCGACAATTGCAAAATCTGTAAAATGGAATTCGCGTGTGGTGCGCTGGCCATGCGCTGACGCGTGCCCAACGCGCCAGACGTAAATGTCTGGTTTTATGGATTTTAGCTATCGTTTGTGATTTTACGTTTTTGCGAATGTTTATTTGTCATCATTAAAACATAAAGAAGATCCTAGTCAATGTTGCACCAACAAGGTTGATATGAAAAAAGGTCATATGAGAGATGTTGATGTGAAAGAAGCTGTTATGGATGAAGAAGATATGAAGGCAGCTTCTGTGAAGAAAGATGATATGAAAGAATATAGTGGAAACTAGAAATGGGGTTGAATAGTTTACACGTTTGTTTTATGGTTTAAAAGTTTACTTTCAAAAATGTATAGATCCGAGTTATATGTTCAATCAAATCACAATATGAACAAGCAATAACTATCTAAACGAAAACTAAATAACAACAATTAATATGTAAAAGAGATAGGAAAGAACAACCAAACCAAGCCACCAAGATTTTATTAAGTGTTCAGCTACGAACGAAATCTGCGCCCTACTCCACTCCTCGAGTATCTACTCAGATATAGATATAGAGATTTCACTTGTCAACACAGCTCCCTTTAGGCGGAGGAAAACGGTTTACACTGTCGCTTACGTTATTTTCTGAACACTAAGCAAATTGTCGATCCTAAATCTTAGCTAGAAAGAACCAATCTACCACTCACAAGATCATACACACTCACAGATTACACTATCGGATATACACATCTGAATCACACAAAAAACACAAGATAAATACATAGGATTTTTGGTACTTAAGAAGTAAGAGAGGATTGAGATCACTAATTAATACTTCATTTCATGACGAATAGAGTGTTCTTCTTAGCACTGAATGAAAGGAGAAGAAGAGAATGAGAAGAAGAGATTAGATCTCTTGAAACAAGATCTAAGTATATTAGTGATCAAGAGTTTTAGTGAGAGAAAGAAGGTTTAGAGAGAGAAAGAAAAGACTAAAAAATTTCGTGCAAAGAGGAATATTTTTCTGCTGGAAATTGAGCAGTATTTATAGGCAGGGATCCCAAAAGGCAGGGGTGGGGGGGGGTCTCTGGGGGCCGGTCCCTGAACGGTCTCTTTATATATAAGGGGGCCGCCGCCTAGACTCCGCTCCCTTTTTTGTCTTTTTGTGAGGAAGGTTGTATCTGGTGTAGAAGCTTCCGTTTTGGGGGGAAATTTTGAATTTCAAATTTTAAGTTTTTAATAAAAAAAATTATTTTAATTAGAAAATATTTTGTAAAAGTATTTTTGAGAAAATACTTTTGTAGAATTAAAAGTGATGATTAAGAGAAAAATATTTTCTTGATCACTAATCATGTTTAATTATTTTGTTTGTCCATACATTAAGTGATCACTAATCTTAGAAATGAAATTTTACATTTAATAATTTGTAAACGTTTATTTTTATTGTAAACGTTTTTACATTTTGTTATTATCAAAACGTTGAGAGGTCGAAAAATATAAATAGCGTTTTTAGACATTATTTGTATTAACAATCTCCCCATTTTTGATGATGATAAAATATAAACTCATTTTAAATAAAATTAAAGATGTCAAATTATTAAATGAGTTATGTTCCATTCTCCCCCTTTTTGTTGAATTAAAAAAGAATGATCGTCGAGTTGTTGAAGGAAGAAAGAAATCGATGATATCAAGACTCCCCCTTGATGTATGATCCCCCTTGTTCAGGGCACCAAGGGATCGATCTTACGAAAATTATGTGCTACAAAACAAGGTTATAAGAACAAGTGCAAGACAAATATCTTTCAAGTTAACACATTGTATTCATTTTAACAAAAGAAGAGTTTCATTCAACCAACAAGAAACTCATACACTAGCATATCCATCTTTTTTTTAATACATTCAAATTAAAATAAATAGAGCTAATACAAGATAAAGAGAAAAAACTTACTACTTAATCTTAAATGATTCATGATTCATAGAGAATGACTTTTTGAGCAAAAGGTTTGGGGTGACACATTTATGAAAAAATTTAGAGATTTTTCAAGGTGGAGGTAGAAAGTGTGAGGTGACTGCAGCAGTGAGTAGGGATGGCAATGGGTCGGGGAATTTCGGGGATTGTATTTACCATCCCCATCCTCGTTTCTCAACCTCATCCCCATCCCCGTCCCCATCCCCATTGGGGAATCGATTTGCATCCCCATCCCCGTCCCCAATGGGGATCGGGGATCTCCATGGGGATTCGGGAATTTTTAGCACTAATTAATTAAGCATAAAAATTACACAACTAAAGGAAAATATAAATAATTGACCTACATAATGTCTTAGAACGCATACGTTGTAAATAGTTTGATTAATTAAAATGTCATTCGACTTTAAAGCATCGTAAACACTAAAATATCACATATACTATATAAAATAAATGGATCTCATGTGTGTATTCGGAAAAATATTAGTTGAATCATATATAGCTTAGTATTAAACATATTTCTCCCCCTTTTTGTCGAATTAAAAAAGAATGATCGTCGAGTTGTTAAAGGATGAAAGAAATCGACGATATCAAGACTCCCCCTTGATGTGTGCTCCCCCTTGTTCGGGGCACCAAGGGATCGATCTTACAAAAATTGTGTGCTACAAAACAAGGTTAGAAGAACAAGTGCAAGACAAATATCTTTCAAGTTAACACATTATATTTATATCAAAAGAAGAGTTTCATTCCACCAACAAGAAACCCATACACTACAAAAGGTTTGGGGTTTCACGTTTATGAAAACATTTAGATATTTTTAAGGTAGAGGTGGAAAGTGTGAAGTGATTACGATAGTAAGAAGATATTCAAGATGAGCAAACATGATGTTCATCTCATCTCTTAGGGTGAAGAAAAGGTTTCGGTTGTGAGAACAACATATGCAAGTTGACCCATGATAGCCATGATAGTTGTAGAAAAAAGGATGAACCATGATAGGTGGTTGAGGTTGTGGTTGAGATGGTGGTGATAGAGTGTCATGAATGTGATCAAGAGGAGTAATTGGGGACAAAGAAAGTGTGATATCTAAGGAAGGATGACTTTGAAGTGGTTGAGGATTTAGAGGTCTAGAAGGAACGTCCGAAATGTTGTCAAGCAAAGGGTTCAAGTGAGGAGGAGAATTTGGTTCATGTGAAGATGGTGGTGAAATTTGAAGTTTTAAGTGAAAAGAAGAAGATGTGTTCTCTTGACTTGATGATGCTTGATTAGTGGATGTGGTTTTTGATGGTGCATTTGGAGGAGTTAGAGATGAAGAAGTTGTTGTAGGAGAAGGTGTGGTGGTGATATCTTCGTCACTAGATATGTTGACAAATAGTTGTTTAGAAGGGATTATGGTGAGTTTGATTTTCTTAGAAGGGTTAGATGAGGAAGCATTAGTGGAATTCATGGTAGAATGAGGTAATGAAGATGATGATAGAAGAGAGTTCATGATTTAAGGTGGAAGAAATGGATTGAAGAAGTAAGGCACGGGGTTTGAAGATTTAGATTCCAAAAGGTGTTTGTCAAAATGCAGAAATTATAGCTATGCCTAGATGGGATAGTGGTCAACTGCACAAAAATTCAGAAGGTCACAGTAGAAGAATCCGTGACCTCTGATGGCGGTCCCTTAATTACTGGCGGTCCCATATATATTAGGGGGCCGCCCAGTATTTTAGGGGGCCGTTTTATAGAGACATAAAACTTTTTCCAGAATTTTCTGATATGCTTGTATTTAAAAATTCTAAATTTCCCTTTTTCAGTCAATCCTATCTCATCATGAATCATCTAATACTTATTATCCAACTTCACAATATCAACTATCTTGAGTTCTATGAGGGAAGCATATGTAGGCAAATTTTATCAAAAGATAAGCATGCATAATATCATATATATATAGCAAAGAGTCTATCGAGGTGCATGCAAGCATTGGTTTAGGATGATAAAATCGAAGGATCATCCATGGCAAGCTAAGTTGCCCATACTAAGTACTAAGTTACTAATGAGTAGCATAAGATTAAACACCTAAGCATAATAGATTAGTAAATAATATAGATAATAATGTCATAAAGCAATTTCCCTTATTGCTCACTTCTTCATGTTTCTCCACAACCTTCTAAGACTCTTTCCGATTGACCTTACTCCACCACGTTGCTCATCTCGTAATTGTACTTGACGGTTGATGATTTTGGTTTGGCGGGTGTAAAATGGTTCAAGGTGAGGGTCAATGTTAGGTGGGTTTTGAAAGACTTGAGGAACTTGATTGGTTAAAGAATTGACATAACGAATGGGGGAAGGAGTGCTTGCACGTGAGGCCCCTTCGTCATTCTTATCGTCATCATCATTGTTGAGATGAGATAAGGATGGTTGATCGAAGGCGAAAGAAGAAGAAGTGGAATGACGACCTCTTCTCGTGCCATGATCCCTTCTGGGCTTTCGCTCTAATTGAGCGGCAAGAGGATTCATGACACGATCGTACAAGACATAGGACTCATTTTCCAATTCGGGATTTTCCCTAACGATGAATTTAAACAAACGAGTTAATAACATACCATAGGGTAGAATTAACCTCTTTTGTTTAGTAACCCACTCCATTCGTTTTGCCATGAAATAGGCAAGGTTGAATCTTTCGGAGTGTACAACACAATAAAGCATATAACAAAGACATGCAGGAACATGATCCCGATTACCCCCCCAGACAAAAGACGTTTTCCCGGATAATTTCTTCTTAAGGCTTCAGGGTTGGCTCAATTTCACGAGTTAGAACTTGATATTCAAGAACATCAATCTCTTCCTCATGACGGATGCGACGGACTTGACCATCTCGATCAATTCGAATAGACGAAATGATGTCCTCAATGGAAGGAAGTTTGGTTTGATACGGACCATCCGAAGGGATACCTTATGCCAACTCATCAAGTCTCCATCTATAGGTAAAGACACACGCACCTTCACAAGGTGCATCAAGATTTAGAGCAAATTCTTCAAGAGAGTAAGAAAAGAATTGATTTTGAATAACAAACTCGATAAACATTTGACCTTCATCGGAATAACTAACTCGATATTGACTATAAAACTCGAGAATGAAGCAAGGACAAATTTGTTAACTTATTTCAAGGAGACACTCGAACTCGACAAAATGAAACAAAGACCGAACATAGTTTAGATCGCAAAGTTGTCAAAAACCACTCGACCCTCATGAATGT
Organism: Tanacetum coccineum; assembly: GCA_026074375.1. Taxonomy (NCBI): domain Eukaryota; kingdom Viridiplantae; phylum Streptophyta; class Magnoliopsida; order Asterales; family Asteraceae; genus Tanacetum; species Tanacetum coccineum. The sequence continues at coordinate 26,831 of BQNB010064182.1, forward strand.
AACGTCTTTCTAGGTCTCTTAGTTTTTCTTTTATAGGTGTACGGTATTTATGTGATATCATTGGTATGTAGGCTCTTGTATTTTTATGATCTTCGGATGACTTACGAGGCATGATTTCCTAAAACAAAAGTGAAATCACATTTTATTACCGTTTCACTTATAGTTGGTTATGCACATTGCTTCTAGTGTGTGTCTAGATGTAGCAAATGTGGAGTAATGATTAACTCGACCTAAATATAAAATCCTAAGAGTTAATCCAAACGCTCCTTAATTTGAGTTTTCTCATCCAAACAAGTCAAAAAATACATATGAGTTATGTATCTCGAAATTTGTTCATGAGATCATTATGCATGTGTTTAAAAAAACGTTTTTTGGGTTGATTTAACAATGCATAACAACAATTTTATTTTGTTCCTAACATGAGTGATTTGAAAATAAAATTGGGGTTTCGGTTCGAAATCAATTTTCAACAAATTCACTAATGTATGCAAATATTATATCTATGGGAAACATATTAGTTATACACTGTATCCTAGTTATCTTAATTGTACAAAATTGAAAGAAAACACAAAAATCTCCAATTTCAATTTTTGGTGCTCATCATGAACCCTAGACTCAAATTGAAAGAAAATAGATAAAATGACTTACAATTAATGATCTTTGTGATATTAGGATTGATTATTAGTGTTGATTTGATCTTCAAATGATGTTTAGATGGTTGATTTTTAGTTTTGGTGGGTTTTGGGTCGTGTTCGTCGAGTGTAGCAGGTAAGGGGGTATTTGTTTTTCTGTTTTGAAAATTTTTGTTTAAGTGTCTCATTTTGTGACTTGCTGGTGGCGGTCCCATATTTACCGGCGGTCCCAAATATATTGGGGGGCCGCCTATATATGGCCGCCCTCAGTCAAAGGTTTTTAAACTTGGTTTTTGACAAAAATTTTACTAAGAGGAGTGACATTTTAATTTGCATTTCGCGAATTAAATATGCTTAAAGTACTTTGGATGAAGTAGTTAAGTTGTTATGACACGGAATGGAACACGGACTAGAATTGAGACAGAAGATGATGAAATGCGACTAAGAGATTTGATAGGAATGTTGTTCCATCATTCCTAAACCAAGACGTTATAGTTTAAAAAACGATTCACGTTAAAGGGTTTTGTAAGATTTTCGCGATTGTCGACGGACGGCAACTTTTTCGATTGAGAATATGTCCTTCTGGACATTATCACACGAAGAAATTGATGGCGAAATTTTTCGATGTTTTTTGGTACGAGAATGTTGCCTCGGGTTTTTGCTAAGGTCAATCGCGCCTTTGTTGTCGCACATGATGGGAACATCTTCGAGTCGTATGTCGTAGTCGATGAGAGCTTGTTTCATCCATAGTGCTTGTTGACATGCCTTTCCGGCGCTTATGTATTCGGCTTTGGTAGTGGATATAGCAAGAGCTGTTTGTTTCTTCGAGAACTAAGATGTCAAACAACATCCCACGAACGTACAAATACTGCTAGTGCTCTTTCGGTCCACATAATCTCCCGCATGATCAGAGTCGACATATACTACGGTTTCTATGCCGGTCCCCTTAGGATACCATAATCCTAAGTGCGTAGTGCCTTTATAATGTATCGAAGATACACTTAACGTGTTCAAGTAGAGGTTTTGGAGCCTCTGGAACGGGCCCCAGAGAGCAGACACTAAACATGATATCGGGCCTACTTGCCGTCAGGTATAATAAACTACCTATCATGCCTCAATACTTGGTACTATCTACCGACTCACACTCGTCATCTTTCGTGAGTTTAGTATCCGAGGACATGGGGGTTTTCATTGGTTTAGAATCTTCTAGACCAAATTTCTTAAGCATTTCTTTAATATACTTAGATTGATTAAGGAATATACCATCTTCCATTTGTTATAAATTTGTAATCCGCAAGGAAGAAGTTGAAGTTCACCCATCATGCTCATCTCGAACTCGTCATCATTAATTTTGGCAAATTCATCACACATGTCTTGACAAGTCGAACTGAAGTAAATGTCATCGACATATCAATGAACAAGATGAGATTTGAACTTTCTTCCGTTAGTAAAAAGAAATGTTTATCCTACCATTACCCATTTTATATTCATGTTTAATAAGAAAAGCTTTTAAATCACTCAAAGCCAACTTTGGTTGCTTTTTCAGACCAGATAAAGCTTATCTTAGTTTTATAAACATGATCTGGTTTTTCGAAATCAATGAATCCTGGAGGTTGTGCCACGTATACCTCCTCATTGATAAAACCGTTCAGGAATGCACTTTTTACATCCATTTTGAATAGTTTTTAAATTCAAAGCCACAACATAAAGCTAATAATATTCTAATCGGACTCAAGTCCTTAGCAACCGGGGTATAAGTTTTCCTCATAATCGATTGCCCCTTGTTGTTGTAGCCTGAGCAACTAACCTAGCCTTATTTCGAGAAACAATACCATTCTTGTCTAACTTATTTCTTACTAACACACTTATTCCTATGATTTTCATATTCTATGAGAACTAACTCCCAAACATTGTTAGCAATTAATTGATTTAATTCTTCTTGCATGGCGACTATCCAACTTTCATCTCCCAATGCTTCATTCACGTTCTTAGGTTCTATAGTTGATATAAAACAAAAGAAGTTACTTTGGTTTTGGGCTTGTGACCTAAGGGTTCTTTGGTTAAGGTTTCCTATGAAATTTTCTAAAGGATGGTTCCTAGATTCCTTAATGTTGACTGTTTCGTCAATCTCTAATGATTCATCCACAATGTCCATTTATCTAGGTTTTTCTTCAGTTGATTTTAAATTGCTTCTTCTTTATCTAAGTCATCATCCACCAAGGGTGATGTCTTAGAGGGTGGAGGAGTTTCATCGAATGTCACGTTAAGTGATTCTTCGACTTTCCTAGTGTGTTTGTTTAGGATAATGTAGGCTTTACTATTTTGAGAATAACCTAAAAAACTACACCTTTCGTAATAACTTAGGTCAACACTTGTGTAAGCATAGTCATTTGTGAACAAAATGAAGCACTTGCTTCCAAACACTCTAAAATAATCTAGTGTAGGTTTTCTACCTCTTAAGAGTTCATAAGGTGTTTTTCCTAGAATGGCTCTAATGAGAATTCGGTTGAGAATGTATGTTGAAGTATCTACGGCGTTACACCAAAACTTTTGTGGTAAAAATGCTTCATTTCAACATAGTCCTACTCATTTCTTGAAGTGTCCTATTTTTCCTTTCGACCACGCCATTTGATTGAGGAGTGCGTGGAGCCGAGAAGTTATGTGTAATACCATTGGTATTGCAAAACTCTCCAAATTGCACCTCATTATCAAATTCTCTACCGTGGTCGGTTCTAATTGACACTATTGAACAACCTAATTGGTTTTGGATTTTCCTACTAAATATTTCGAATTGATCAAAAGCTTCAGTTTTATCCTTAAGAAATCTAGTCCAAGTATACCTAGAGTAGTCATCTACTATGACTAGGGTGTAACGGTTTCCTCCGTAACTTCGTACGGCGGATGGACCGAAGAGATCCATATGGAGAAGTTCTAAGCATCTAGTCGTTGAGACTACATTCTTAGCTTTGTGACTAGCGTGAGCTTGTTTTCCAATTTTGCAAGCATCACAAAAATGTTGATCAAACTTAAGCTTAGGTAAGTTTCTAACTAATTCCTTAGAGGCCAACGATTGAATGAGACGCATATTTGCGTGTCCTAATCTCCTATGCCACAAGGTGGAATTTTCATCAATCGTAGTTAGACAAATTTGATCCTTAGGCTTATTTCCTAATTTCATCACATATAAGCCTTTCTTCCTAATACCTCTACCTATGAATTAACCTCCTTAAATTGATTCACTATCAATGTTCCAGAAAAAGTTTACTAAGCACTTATATGTCACAATATTATTTCCTATACTTCGCAATTAAATCATAAGTTATCAACATGTTTCTACATTATCTATATAGAGAGAGTCATTAAAATCGTACCTTTGCCATGATGTTTACCTAAGCGAAAGATTACTATCAAAAATGACATTACCCACTCCAATGTATGCCCTTGAAGTGGGTAAGAGCTTTCGGTGTCCCGTTAATATGTTTAGGAGCATACCGCTATCCCTTGATCCATTCGTCGGGGCCCCCACGCGACTCCAAGGCTATCTCACTTGATGCGTTAGCTACAGAAACGTTTCATCTTATTGACTTTTCATCATCTTCTCCACCGCTACGCTCTCAAAGACCTCCGACAAAAGCTCTTTGGTTCTTATCTTTTGGTGGTTTTGGACATTCTCCAATAAGATGATTTAGGTTGCCACATCTAAAACATTTTCTATCACCTTTACCGTTCCTGTCATCACGACTTCTTTGGAACGCCTTTTTGTCGTTCCGAGGTTGTCTCGCGAATCTACCTCTTTTTTTAAAGAACTTCTTGAAGTCTCTTATAACAACCCGCAATTTTCATAAATGTAAATATCCATCTATTAAGTTTGATGATGTACAATCTATCAATTATATATGAACTCACCTTTTTCAGGGAAATTTTTCGCTTTATTACATTACTTACTTTGCCAATATCTCAATATGCAACATTTCTTGCATAACTAAAGTTAACGGGCTCAGGCAACCTACATATGGCAATCCTATCTTCATATATGTCAAGCAATCATCATAATATGTCAAGTCAATATTATAATATCATTTTTACAAAGTACATTACTCATATAAGGTACCATTTGCAACATTATATCAAAACGGGCTTTAAACCGTTACCGTATGCCTCTAAACCCTAAATTCATGAAAGATTAACATCTAAAGTGAATGCACAAACTACTAAAGCATATGTACAAGTAATATAACATCTCATTTGAAATATAAAAATCTCTTCAAGTCAAAGTACAAGTCTCTAAAAGCTCAATGTACAAGTCATTAAGCATGATCTCTAAAATAGCCGTTTTACCTCCGCTTTCATTCTAAATTCTTCACCACCACCTTTGTACAAGCTACTACACTCAATATACAATGTATAAACTCTAATTATTCTATTCATAAGCTTTCATACATCTTATTGCACTCAAAACCCTAATTCAAAACCCTAAACCCTAAAACCGAGCTAGTTTCTAAACCATGACCCGTTTCTTGATTTTTATCTATTGTAAACCCAAACCAACACTCAAATAAGTTGTAATAACTTAATTTACAACATTCTCAATCATATTCCATCATCATTTCATCATTTTACTTCAATTGTACAAGAAACAAAGCTAGAAAACCCTAATTATGCCCTAATTGGAACTTTTGACCCGTTTACTCATTTTCTACCCATTTTAACCCAAACCACCTATCAAATTTTGATTATAATCCTTAATATAAGTCTTAGGATCAGTAACCTATCATTCTTAATCAAATGTATACGAAATTCAAGCTTGAAAACCCTAATTGAGCCCTAATGTACCCGAAATCAAAAACCTTTGCAAAGTGACCCATTTTGAAAGTTTTTCTTGCAACCAAGCACCTCAATGACAAGCACCTTACCTCCCTAGCTGCTTACAAGCACCTCTCTTCAAATATCTTCATCTTATATAGTTAAAAATTGATCACATGCTCTCTTGTTCCTTCCTTTGTAGCCGCGACATACCAAGACCAAAACACCTCACCATAGCTAGTTCCTAGCTTATACAACTCATACACTAGCTTCTCCACATCCCTACCTAGCTTATACACATGTCCCATCTCAGATTACAAGCTTACCTTGAGCCTTAAGGGTAGTTCGACTATAAATAGGGACCATAACACTTCATTTTTCTTCATCCCCCACTTCCTCCTCTATAACCCTTACATAGAAGCAATACTTTGCTCTAATAGATCCTAAGAGGTCTTAAGAAGGCTCAAGTTCAGAAAGGAAGCAAAAGAAACCAAGAAACGAAGCCCTGGAGTCGTTATTCTAGGGCGAAAAACGAAGCTAAAATCCCGATTCCCACCCTTCTAGCTAAGCACAAGAACCAGGTTTCTCTAAGCTTATATTCCTTCTGTATTCATACCTTTATTATGTTCATCATGATTCATGCTAAAATCAATAATATAAAGGGGGGGCCTTTAAACTCAAAAACCAAGGTGTTATACCTTTTTGATCCAAAACCGTACACCCGAAACCCTAATTTCATGTTTTTGCTTAATCTATAAGCTAAGCTTGTAAACTATTGTTATAATCTATCCCAATAAGCTTAAATAACATTAAAATAAGTGCTTTGATAAGTCATGAAAGAATTTGAGCTTAAAACCCGCGCGTTTTCATTTTAAAACCCTAATTTGACCCGTTTTGCTTCCTAGCTTAACGAATCGTTATTTTAAACTTGCGTTGCGTTAAATCTTCATATTTTAGTTTATTATAACTTATAAATGTCTATTGAAATGTTAAAATAAGCTTGCATGGCAATTTGGACATGTTTTGTAAAATATTATCCATGCAAGGTATATATCGTAACTTTCTGAAACTTATAACTAAAAGGACTAAAAATGTCATTTTACAAATTATAACTACAGGTCTATTATTGTTCTACTTTTTCAAAGTGCAAGGTTTACTTGATATATCTTTTAAAGTTGAAGGACCAAACTCGTAAAAGTGCAAACTCCAAGGGTATATTTTGCCACTTTTCAAACTCAAGGGTCTAAAATGTAACATTTTGAAAAAGTATAAAAACACATTCAAAACATTACAAGACATAACTTTAATTAATGCTGACGTGCTTAACAATTCCAGATATTGAATAAAATGCTTAACACTTCTTTATGTTATAAACAATTATATCAAATCAACATCGATGTGCTTTCAAAATTCAATTCCGCAGAATTCCATATCATACCACAATACAAGGGACTTCATTTTAAAGAAGTTTCATCTGGTATTGCGTTCTGACTGAGTTGTTGGGATTAACTATTTAAAGTGCCCTAGCTCCTTAAACGTTTACTGAATGACTTCTGAATTATGATGGCCCGAACGGTGTTATGATAATTTTTATATCAAAACCGACATCGATGTAAAATTTTACATATTCAACCAAACTAAGACTTGACATATATTACCCCAGGTTGCCCGTGGCGAAGCCGTTACTTTCATTCCATATACCTTTGCAATCAATTTCCTATAAAACCGTTCAGTAGTTCATCTATCCTCAGCATTTTCAATCTTTTTATAAACCCGCGAGGGAGATACATGCTATAAACATGAATGCAATTATTTTTGTATGCTATTTCAATTTATTATTGCCTAAGTAACTGCTTTGCCTTTAAGTCCCCATAATCATGAACCGTTAATTACTCTCCGTAGTAAGCGCGAATGGTGTGAATAGATCTATTTGTGCTGGACTCCCCATTGGTGTACCCAGTTACGTGTAACCAATTGAACATTATTAGAAATCACGCGGGTATTTTGGCAAAGGTACCCACAGGGGCTATAACGTATCACCAAACCCTAAGGCTTCAGATTCATGAGTTAATGGCAATAATAAATATGTTTTCAATAACGGGTGTACATCAACGTAGCCCAATATCGCACTTGCATTCAAATTATATTATTTAAACCTATGGATTTCACTTAACATTTGTGTTGATTTTTTTAGCATGTTTTATCTCAGGTAACTATTGGCACAGAGTGGCGAGGACATGAAGATGGAAAAACCATTATCATTCAAACTTTATTGTATAGATTTTGGGAACCTCTTGTTTGTAAAAACTTTAAAGAAATAATGAATGATAACTATTTCAAAATGACTCCTTTTTTGATATAGTTTTCTATGATTATGACTGTTGTACCTTGAAGTAATACCCCAGATTAGCTTCCGCTGCTATATGTAAAAATGGGGGTGTTACAGATTTGGTATCAAGAGCCAACATTATAGAGAACAAGGTTAAAACCTTAACTATAACTACTTTTCTTTTTCCATCCAAGAAAGTCCTTCGTGCCGCTATATCTCCCGGAATGGTATGTAAAGTTACATAACTATTATATTACTAAATAAATAACTTATGTTATTTACCTGCAAAGGGTTGTTAAGCAGAACGATGTCTTCCCCCGACCATCCTACTTCCAATTTGGAGGATGCCTTTTCTTCCAATTTCCCAAACTATGCTCCCCCGGCTTCTTCGAATTTTGTCCCGACCTCTCTAGGGAAAACTTACTCTAGTGCTTTTAATTCATTTGGAATTGTCCCGCTAGCTTCACCGACCCTTTCGTTATTTCATGACGATCCTTACATGAAAGTTTTACAAGATTTCTATACTGAAAAATCACCAATCCCGCCTCCAATTATCATACCTCTTAAACCTCAAGAATTCTTTCTTCCAGAAGGACTTCTTTCACCAACAAAATCATCTTCTTCTACCCCGTCCCAACCTCAAGTCTTTGAGATTGGCGAAACCTTTTGAAAGTCAACTATCGAGTGACATAAGGAGCAAATCCAGGATATCCTAAATAGTTTAGAAGCACTCCCCATTGAACGTATTGAATATATCGAAAACGGCATCGAAGGTCTCGGAAAAGGGCGGATAATCATCCAGCAAGATTTTGATGCTTT
>BQNB010064183.1:0-35413 GCA_026074375.1 Tanacetum coccineum
CTTAGTCTAAAAGTTAAGGGCCAAGCTAGAACTCAACACGCTAGATCGAGTTAAAATTTATTTTTATTCTACCCAGCAGGAAAGTCAACATTGTGATAAAACACTTATTTTATTTTTGAAAATTTTTAATTTTTTTTTGGAATTTTGGTGGTAAAAACGGGATTACGATAGATCCCCCTCATACTAGAATTGAACATTGTCCTCAATGTTTTAAGAAGGGTCTCTATGTAAATCTAAAGCCGATTATTAAGTGTGCTCAAAGATAAACGTTAGTCGATAAGATTGGATATTAGATTCCCATAATGAAGCTGAGGATGTGAAGCTCGAGTGAACGATGGTCAAAACCACGAGCACGAGAGGCTTCATAATCCGGGGTAATCTTGGACATACAACACAAAACACGAAACACGAAAAAGAAAAAGGCGAGCCTCCTCACATCACATTTATTTATTACTACCATTATAATTATATTAGGATCAGCATGGGTTGCTACCCACGAAGCGCTTATTTTTGTTAACCGAGTCTTGAGCCTGACTCGATCCCCTATTATAAAAATGAAAAGTAAGGACTTACAAAGCCCTTTGCTCTAAACAAGGACAAATAAGCTCTTAAGAGCTTTATCTACAAGCTCTAGCTTGTTTAAAATAAGCTAGTAAAAACCTATAAGCCCTTCCCTTTTTGGCTTATCTTCCAAATTAGCGTTTGAGTGACTTTCGGTGAAAAGACTTAAACACTATAAGTTATTGAAAAACTTATAGTGCTTAAGTAAAATAGCTTAAGTGAAATGTAAAAAGAGCTTATGTGAGCTTATCAAACGTTTTTAAAACATAAACGGCATTAACTTAAAATAGGATTTAACATAAAAACTTACTTTTTCATTAAACTTAAAAACAGTTCAAAGCTTTTAATAAAAGTACAATAGGCTAAAACAAACTTAAATATAAGCTGAAAGTAAACAAACTCAATGCCTCAAGGGCTTACAAAGGTCCTATATATAGATGAATGAGAAGGTCTTGGGGTCTTCTTCTTGTGTTTCTTCTGTGAGAGAAACAAGAGGTGTGTTTCTTGTGTGAGGTAAGTCGAAATCTCATCATAGCCATCAAAATTTCTTGCTCACCAAGCCTAGTGATCTTAGCCACTGATTTTTTGTCTTATTCCTTTGACGAATGGGGTTTGAGAGGACTGCCAAGGTAGATTTGAATGCTTATGAAGTGGGGTTGAGGGGTTTTGTTTGTTAGAGCACGGGTCAAGGTGGGAAAGTGATAGGGATGATAAATAGTGACCTAGCGGAAAAAAGGTTTTATTGATTTGGGGATAACGGGCGTTTGCCCTGTTTCTGTTAAGTATTTGCACCATTAGTCCTTTTGGACTAACAACGTTAGTCCTTGAGGACTAACGATGTAAAAGTGAAAGGGATGTATTGTTTGGACTTGGTTAATGGCCGTTAAGTCATTAGGCTTGGCAGATTTAGGCTAGATTTCGTTTTGGGCCCAAAAATGTTTAAGGCTTATTAAACCTTGGTATGAATACCTTAATGGGCTGGCCCGGCCCATTAGATGGGTACGGTTTGGCCCATTAAGTATTTCTTCGGTTCCGGCTTCGTCTTCGTCTTTGACTTTGACTTTTTGATGTTGACTTTGACTTTGACTTTTGTTGACTTTGACTTTAACTTTTTGCGCTCTTTCCATTCTCGTGCTTAGTTTTGTCAGTTTTGGCTTTGTTTTTGTCCTTTAGTGAATATCCATTACTTGCACATCGTAAATAGCAAAACACACATATATTTGGTATTTTATGTTCGTTTTTGGTCATTTAGGCTCGTTTTTATAGGCAAAAGGTATGTGTAATTAAGCACATACTAGGTATTGAAAATATGTTCAAGCACACCCTAAACCCGTGTTTAGGGATTCGTATTTATAGTGTCTGGAAATTCTTTGATACGTCGTATTGGTTGATGTCAATACGACATATTGGGGGTTTCTTGGATTAGGGACCACGTTCAATATCTTTTAGAATCTTCAAATAATCTTCAATACGGCGCATAGAGTCTTCTGGATACGGCGTATTGCTCTTTAATTCTTTGTGGTTTTTAGTGAAGTGCAGGCACAGATACGCCGTATCTTCCTTGATGGATACGGCGTATAGGTTGTCAGAACAATAATCTTTAGATTTCTTCGTTTAAGCTCCAAAATGCGTGCCTTTTAGCATAACTTCACCAATTACTCCATAATTACTGCAAATGTAAACGTTAAGCAATTAAGTACCAATTCATGCAATAATTATACAAAAATGGGTATGAAACATGGGATAAATGATGCTATAAAAGTGACGTTATTTGATGTCATCACCCATGTTATGGTTCCTCTCTCTGAGGGACGGGTGAAAAGGTTCTTGGTTGACGGGAAGAGGTATCATCCTCCAACACCCTCATCTTCCTCTTTATCTTAATCTCAATCTCATGATCAAGAAGAAGTTAACCCGGTTGACAACTATGAGCTTGACCCTATTGAGTATTGCAACCAACTTCTACCCATTCCCGGAGCATCAGATGAGTTCAAGCAAACAAAAGGAATGTTTAAGTGGCTAGGTCATTTCCTCTCCAACCTTGGCAAGAAGAAGAAGTAAGGTTCTATAGGCCGGTGAAAATGTCTTAAACTTGTTTTTTGGGTAAAGGGTTTCCCCGGTAAATTATATTACACCAAAAAATGTTGAAGTGCAAAAGGCGTAGGTGAAGTCCTACAACCTAGCCCGTTACATGGAAAAACCAAGAAAGCACCAAGGTGAAATAACCAAAACCACATAAGATAGACAAACCAATCTTAAGACCTCCACGTACCTAATAAGCTACAAACCAAGCTATATCATAAGAAAGACAAGCCAATCTTATGAAAAACAAACAATCACAGAAAACAATTTCCTAACTCGACCTTTAAGCTGGATATCTAATTGATTTCCAAACTTATATCCTTATGGATATAACACTTCATCCACTTCATCATCAGACTCAAAGTCTTCAGTCCACTCAGAAAATATTTGCTTATTAGCCTCCTTTGCTTGAAAATTGTTATTCGAATATATAAGAGCTTCAAATGAATTTTTAGTTCAAATACTGTTATCCAGAATAGGGGCCTTAGCAATAGTTGGCTGAGAAGAAGAACCCTCCTTAGGACCATTAACTCCTAAATTAGAAGCATCATCCATATCCTTGCCCAATTTAGAGATGGGGCGGTATTGAAAATTAGATTTTGATTTAGAAAGCTTAATACCACTGATTTGACGATGTTGATTTAAACCCACTTTCCCTTTCTTCTTTCGGACTTTGACTTCAACAAAACCTTCTTTCGGCCTTTCTTCTTTCAAATATCTTAAACTTGTGTTTGGTAAAAACAATTTGGTGCTACTTTGGTTAGAACTATGTTTGTTTTATTGTTGCGAATTTTAGATATTTGGATATTTATAAGCTCAGATATTTGTGTTAGCTTTAACTCAAATTAGATTAAAGAATGTTTGGTTTAGCTTAAAATTATAGGAGCATGCCCTTTTTGTCACACTAATAGATACATGCTCACTCTAAGAATGCCTATAGCTCCCTTTTATGATAAAAGATCAATCACAAGAAGCTATTCACTACATTTTGGGATCTGATTTTTTATGCAGAATCCTGGATCCCTTTGCAGCAAAGGGTGGATCCCTTTGCAAAAGGGATCTGAATTTGCTAGAACCTCAGTAAGTTTTTAGACATTTTTGGTGTTGATCATTTCTCTTTTACACTTAATTTGAGTAGCTTCAATCTATATTAAGGATATCCAATGGTTAGATTTGACTTAGTTAGCATTTAAGTACCCCTAATGATTGTTTTTAGGGACAAATAGTTGGTTAATACATTTAATGTTTTGCATGGGTTTAATGCACTACCTTATGCTTGAGATTATCATGTGCTTCATCATCAAACCTTTGCAAATCTCAGCTCTAAAACCTCCCCTAAACTCCTTCCAAAATGACCAAAGCCTCAAGTGCCTCATCCTCAACAAGAAATCCACCAAGAAAAGTTGCCCAAACTAGTGTCATTGACATCTCATCAAATAAATCATCACCACAAAAAGAACCGATAAACATCCACATTACAACTCCTCTTGCAACACCATAAGTATCACCACTTACATTACCAATAGCCACTTCCTTACTTGCTTAGTAACCAAACGCACCCACTACTCTTGCACTTCGAGAACTAGTATTTACCACTCCACCGACCTCATCACATCTGTGGAAACTAGAACGGGGGTTGAATAGTTTACAAGTTAATTTACATTTTAAAATTATGCTTCTAAAAATATTAGATTTGATTGTATGTTCGATCACCCGACAATATAAAACAACAATATATCTAACTACAAGCACGAACAATATATATATATATATATATATATATATATATATATATATATATATATATATATATATGAAATGTGAATCGAAAGAAAGGAGATAGTGATAGTACAATCAAACACATCACAAGATTATAGTGGTTCGGCTAGAAGTGCGCCCTCTTCGCCCTGTACTCACTTCCGAGTATCCGACTCGAGATTTCACTATGTCAACAAGCTCCCTTTAAGCGGAGAAAACCATTTCCACGTCGCTTAACTTATTCTCTGTCACTAAGCTAAATGTCGAGTCCTAATCTTAGCTAGAACCAATCTACCACTTCACCAATGTATTTTAAGGACTAAAATACTAACCAACACACAATCAACACTATCGGATTTATACACTATCCGATTTTACACACTAACACAAGATCAAGAAAATAGAGGTTTGGATCTTAGAAGAAGATAGAAGATATCACTAATCTACAACACTTCGTTTCTTGGCGAATACGAGTGTTCTTCTCTTACACTTGATAGAAGAAGGAAGAAGGAAAATGAGATTGGATCACTTGAAACAAGATTATACTATGATAGTAATCATGAAATTTAGAGAGAGAAAGAAGGTTTTAGTGAGAGAAAGAGATCTAAAAAATTCATGCTAAGAGGTCTGAGAAACTACAAGGAATATTGCAGTATTTATGGCCAGAATTAGGCAACGTCTCCTGTGGGCGGTCCTAGCGGTCCCAGATATATCTGGGGGCCGTTCTGCCTATCAGGAGGCCGTCCCTAGGTAGACGCTCCCATTTTTGTCCTGTAGTTAGGAAGGTTAAATCTGGTGTAGAAGCTTCCATTTTGGGGGGAAACTAGATTTTGAATTTTTATATTTGAATAAAACATTTCTTTTATAAATTGAAATATTTTATATATTTTTATTTTTGTAAAAATGCTTTTGTAGAAATGTAATGGTTAAGAAAAATATTTTCTTGATCACTAATCATGTTTAATGATTTGTTTACACATACCTTAAGTGATTTACGTCGAAATGGAAGTTTACCACTAATAACGTGTATACGTTTATTTTTATCATAGAATGCTTTTACATTTTGTCATCTTCAAAATGTAGAGGAGCATAAAAATATAAATAACGTTTTAGACATTATTTGTATTAACAATCTCCCTCTTTTTATGATGACAAAATATAAACTCATTTTGTATAAAAATAATTTTTTTACGTTGTTAGTGAGTTTTAATCCATTTTCCCCCTTTTTGTCGAATCCAAAAAGGTCGATCATTGAGTCGAGAAGAGAAAGAAATCGACGATGCTAAAGCTCCCCCTTGATGTATACTCTCCCTCGTTTGGGTCACCAAGGGATCGAGCTTATGAGATTTTTCTACAAAACCGAGTTAGAAATACAAGTGAAGGAAACAATTTTAACTAGTAGCAATATGCCAAAAAATATGTACATGGCTATGTAGAGAAGAAGTAGCCAACTAAATAATTCATGCAAATCACCCATAATAATAAAAGTTTATTCATAATAAAGAGACAAATTCATACTTGAAAAGTATGAATATTACAAGACTAAAGATAATGAGTTAAGCAAAATTACACTAATAGACTAAATATTTTATAAATCCTAGACGATTCTTGATTCATAGATAATGGCTTTAAGCAAAAGTTTAGGTGAGGCATTATTTAGAGACATCAAAATGTTTAAGGGTGAGGTGGAGAGGGTGAGGCAATGACGGATGTGAGAAGATATTCAAGGTGGGAAAACATGAAATGCATCTCATCCTTAAGAGAAAGAATGAGGTTTCAGTTGTGAAAACAACAAAGACAATTTGCCCCATGATAGTCAAGAATGTTGAAATAGATTTGATGACCCACGATAGGTGGTTGTGGCGATGATGGCGGTGAAGATGGTGATGGAGACTTAAACAATTGATCAATGAGAGTGATAGGTGAGAGAGATAAGGTAATATCTAAAGAGGGATGACTTTGAAGTAGAATTAGATTTGAAGGTCTTGGAGGAGCATCTATGATATTATCAAGAAAAGGGTGAGATAGTTGAGGAGAAGGTGTGTCATTTAAAGAAGGAGGTGAAGATTATGGTTTGGATTTAAATGAGGATGAGGTAGTGCCAAAGGTAGATGATGTATCTTTAGTTGATGGAGTTTTTGAGGGTGCATTTGGTGTAGATGGAGATGAGGATTTTGTTATAAGAGAAGGTGTGGTAGTGTCATCATCTTCACTTATTAAATACACAAAGAGTTTTCTAGGTGGGATGATGGTTAGTTTGATATTCTTAAAGGGATTAGAGGAGGAGGCTTTGGTGGAAGCCACGGAGGTAGAAGATGAATGAAGAGGGTGATGGTGAAGATGATGAAGAGAACGAGGTGATATGGTTTAAAGAAGTAAAGCATGGGATGGTTAAATTTAGATTCCAAAAGGTGTTTAAGGAAATGCAAAAATGTAGATGGGTCTATAGAGAAGATAGTCAACTGCACAGAAAATCAGGAGAATACAGTGAAGATTCTCGTGACTCCTGGTGGCGGTCCCTTAAATAAGGGGGCTATCTCGGATATATATGGGGGCCGCCAGGTATTTAAGTGGGCCATTTTTAATAGGGATGAAAATTTTCCCAGGTTTCTAGATTTTCAAACCTATGCAGAATTATACCATCCTGAAAATCCCTTTTTGCAGCCAACACTATTTCCTCAAGAATCATCTAAGATTTTCAAATTTGCAAATTCATGAACTAATTAATCTAAATCATATTAGGGGGATCAAGTATAAGCATTTGATAAAGAAATAATTAAGCATGCATAACATCAAATATTTAATAAAGAGCATAGTGTGTCAATTTGTATGCAAACAAGTTTAGGATGATAAAATGAAATGATCATCCAAGGCAAAATATGTAGCCTAAACTTCTCACTTAAAATCCTACCAAATTAACCATAATTTTAAGTATGAAAGCATAAATAATACTCCACCCGTCTCATTTTTATTGTCTATGTTTCCTTTTTAGGACATCCTAATTTAATTGTCCACTACTAAAAATAGATAGGAAAGTTTGATCAAGTTTACTATATTACCCTTGTTTGAAATTATTATTACAAACTTTAAAGAAGACTTTAATTAATTAGCTAAGGGTAAAACTGTCATTCTGTCAAAAAGTAAGAAAGAGAAAGCAGTAATAAATGCACTTTTCTTAAACTGTGTGTTTTTGTTGGGGGAAATAATTTTAGGACAGAGGGAGTAATTAATAAGTAATAAGTACCCAAAAAATTAAATAAGTACTAATTGTAAATAAATTGTCTTTAGCAATTTTCCAAATTGCTTACTTCTTCTTCTTTCCCCTCAACAAGTTCTTGATGCCCTTCCCGATTAACCTTATTCCACCATGTTGCTCATCTCGCGATTATACTTGACGGTTTAAAATTTCAGTTTAGCGAGTGAAAAAGGTTTCCATGTTTGGGTCAACATTAGGTGGGTTTGAAAAGATTTGAGGAATGTCATTTGACAGTGAATTGAGAAAACAAGAGGGGGAAGGAGTACTTGTATGCGAGGTCCCTTCGTCATTTCCATCATAGTCATCATCGTTGGGGTAAGAGGAGGATGGTTGACCGACAGATGAAGAAGAATTGGAGGAACGACCTCTTCTCGTGCCATAATCCTTTCGAGTCTTTCGCTCTTGTTGAGCGGTAAGAGGATACATAACACTATCTTACAAGACACAATGTTCGTTTGACAACTCGAGACTCTCAGACATGACGTATTTAAACAAGCGAGTCAGTAACATACCATATGGTAGAATTAACCGAGCTTGTTTAGTGATCCACTCCATTCGTTTTACAACGGAGTATGCAAGATTGTATGACTCAGACCTAGTGATACAATAAAGCATCTAACAAAGATAACTCGAAACATGATCCTGGTTACCCCTAAGAAAAAATTCATCTTCTCTAATGATTTCGACCCAAGTTTTCATAACGGAGGTGATTTCACGAGTTAAAATTTGATTGTCCTCAACATCAATGACTTGATCATGACGGATACGAGTGACCCAATCCTCCCGTTCCTCTTGAACATAGAGTTTGATGTCATCGGGAGAAAGAGGGTTTGTTTGATACGGATCACTTGTTGGGATACTAATTTCTAAGTCGTCAAGTGACCACTTGTCATAAAAAGAACATTGACCTCTAAAGGGAATACCAAAATTTTGACCGAATTCTTCAAGAGTATAAGAAAATAATTGATCTTGGATGACAAACTCGATTAACATTTGACCTTCAAGAGTGTAATTGACATGGTAACGGCTATAGAACTCAAGAATGAAATGAGGAATGATTTGCTTATTTATTTCAAGCAGACATTCAAACCCAATATGCCCAAACATGGATTTGACATAGACCAATTCATCAAAATATTGATAAACCACCAGACCTTCCTGAATATAACGATTTTCAGAAAATTTAAACATATGTTTTAGTGGTGCGTTATATTCGTTGGAAATTTTTGGAATATAGCTTCTAGTATTTTTGTGATCATCAGTAGTTTTACGAGGCATTGTTACCTATAAAAATAAGACATACTTTTATTGTTGTGAATCTTGAATTATAAGCAACAGTTTTTGTGCCTAGTGTGTGCCTATATGCAACAAATATGGAGTTGCGGCTAACATGACTCTAAAAAAAACTATGAGTTAACCCAAACACTTCTTAATTTAATTTTGCTCATCCAAACATGTCGAAAATATTCATTGATTAAATATTTTGATTGATGTTCATGAGATCATTGTGCATGAATGCAAAAATGTTTTTAGAGTGTATTACCAATGCATTAAACATTTTTATGTGGTTCTTAACGTGAGAAATTTTGAAAGAAATTGGGGTTTTTGTTCATATAAATTTTTTTGACATATACACCCAATTATGCAAATCTTTTGTCTACGAAAAGCATATTAGTTATACATTGTGTTGTTATAGTCCTAATTGTTAGAAACACGAAAAGTATCGGTCAGTACCAGTATAGTTAGTCGTAGCTCGTAGATTAATCATAAAGGTAAGATAGAAAGCTAATCGGGCTAAAGGCCTATGGAAAACCTTTTGAGAGGCCCATGGCCGGTTACATGTATGAGTATAAATACCCTTTCCACACATGGAGAGGGTGTTGGTTGGTTGGTTTATTTTCACATAATCTAATCTTTCTTTCTTTCTTACTTTCTCTCACTAAAACCTTCCTCCCATCCACTTTCTCTCTCTAGAATTTCTTCATAGTTATTTGGTGTTATAGATTGCTAGCATATTCTACAATTGGTATCAAGAGCCATGGAGTGATTTGTTAAATTTTGTGTTTGTTTTCTTTTCTTTGTATCGTTTTTCTTTCTTTCTTGTTAACCGTACCATTCTCTTTTATTTTTTTTTCTTGTTTTCAAAGCTCTTTGGTACACTAAAAGATCATTTACATAGGTAAATCTGATCTAGTATCTTTAAGATATAGGTGTACATGCTTTGAATCAAGAAAAACATCATTTTTGTTCAACTTTTGTGTTCGAATAGCTTTAAAAAGTAAAAATCTTAATTTCAAAATTTTTGGCTTAAAAACCTTAAAGTTTGCATTTTTAAGGTACCTATTACCTATAGGCTTAGTAATACTAGTTGTACAAGAAATTTTGGTTAAAAATGATCAAAAGTGAGTCTTTTGTGTTTTGAAAGATTTGAGTTTCGTACCAGTTGAAGGCGAGTTAGCAATTTTATTGTACAAGGCGAGTTAGCAAGTTTCTTGTGCAAGGCGATTTAGCAATTGGCAGTTGAAGGCGAATTAACAAAGTACTAGTGCAAGGCGAATTAACAGTTTCCTAGTGCAAGGCGAGTTAGCAGTTTTCTAGTGCAAGGCGAATTAACAATTTCTTAGTGCAAGGAGAGTTAGAAATTTCCTAGTACAAGGCGATTTATCAAGATTTCCAAGCCAAGGCGATTTATCAACTTCCTTTACAAGGCGATTTAACAATTGTCTTTAGAAGGCGATTTAAAAACTTTTAAACGGAAAATTAATTCACATGAACTCAGTTCAAAACTTAAATTTGCTAAATTAAATTATACGGTTTATCTCTTTGATTTGTAAAATCTCGTGAAACATTCAATCGTCTTCCCGGTTTTATCAAGAGTTGTAAAATCCCGTGTAGTTTCAAGACTTACATTAATCAAAATACAAATCACTAAACAACACAATTACTTTCAATCACCGTTCGATCCACAAGTAATCTAACAACATCAAATCAACATGGATTTAGTTATTCCACTTGGACAAAAGAATACTCTTGCTGACTATATGATACTCTTTGATGCTGACAATCGTCCACCTATGTTGGACAAGGACTTGTATGATTCTTGGAAAAGTCGAATGGAACTCTACATGCAAAATAGAGAGCATGGAAGAATGATACTTGAATCAGCTAAAAATGGTCCACTCATTTGGCATATTGTTGAAGAGAATGGAGTGACCAAAACTAAAAAATATGTTGAATTGTTTGCTGCTGAGAAAATTCAAGCTGACTGTGATATGAAAGCTACCAATATCATTCTTCAGTTTGCAGCTTAATATACGACTCACTGTGAATCATCACAGAGTTGCTAAAGATTTATGGGAAAGAGTTCAATTACTGATGCAAGGTACCTCTTTGACTAAGCAGGACGAGAGAGAGTGTAAGTTTATGAGCATTTGACAACGTTTAACTCACATACATGGGGAGAATACTTTCAACATGTATTAACGTGAGATTCACTCTGTGATTACGTGTTTATGAACATCTACAACATGAAAATAGAGCAATTTTAAGTTAATACTAAGTTCTTAAACAGTCTTCTATTGGAATGGAGCAAATTTATGACTGATGTCAAGCTCGTAAAGGATTTGCATACTACCAACTTTGATCAACTTCATGCATATCTTGAACAACACGAACTCCAAGCAAAATGAAGTCCGTCTTCTACGTGAACACAATCAAGATCCATTTGCATTTGTAGTAAATGAGCAGATGACACCACCTCACTTCAACACTTATCAGTCTTCATACAACAATCCTCAGATTCAACAACAGTTTCCACCATCTCAGTATGGATTAATTCATCCCACTCAACATTACTCATCAACTTATCCATCACAACCTCAATTCAATCATTCATCAGTTCAACCATCATATCCATATTAGTCTCAAATGAATCATCAAACCTCATCTGTTCCACAAATTGCTTATCAATCACCTTAAGTTTCTATACAACCAATGACTGAGTCACCTCTTGTGGACTCAAGTTTTGCTGTTCCTGTATTCTCTCTAGGAGATGATCCAATTGTTTATCTTAACAAGGCAATGGCTTTTCTAACAGCTGTAGCTTCTTCAAGGTTCCCCTTAACTAATAATCAACTTAGAACTTCCTCAAATCCAAGAAACCAAGCTACTATTCAAGATGGCGGGGTCACAGTGCAACAAGTACATAGGAGACAATGTCAAAGTTATTCTAGTACTGGGTATAAGAGTAATGCTACTAGCTCTGGGGAAACAATTCAAGCGGACAGACAAGGGTTGTTAAATGCTACAGCTGTTAAGGTGAAGGACATATGGCTAGGCAATGCACTTAGCCTAAGCGACCAAGGAATGCAGAATGGTATAAGGAGAAAGCAATGTTAGCTGAAGCTCAGGAAGCTGGACAAATTTTGAATGAAGAGCAACTCGCATTTCTTGCGGATCCAGGGGTTCCAAATGATCAAGCTGTTTAGACAATCATTCCAAACAATGCTGTTTTTCAGATTGAGGATCTTGATACTTATGATTCTGACTGTGATGATATCTTGAATGCTTAAGCGGTTCTCATGGCCAACATTTCCAACTATGGTTCTGACATTATCTTAGAGGTTTCCCATTCTGAAACCAATCTTAATGATATAGAAAATCAAAGTGTGCTTGCAAAGCATGATTTTGAACAATCACCAGTTGTGGATTTTACAGATAATAAGATACATAGTGATAGCAATATCATTCCATACTCTCAATATTTGCAAGAAACACAACAGGCAAATGTTCAAGATACTAATTTGCAGGCACAACAAGATTCAATGATATTATCTGTGATAGAATAAATGTCGAAACAAATGATTAATCATGTAAATAATTAGGAAAATGCTAATAAGGAACAGAATAATGAATCAGTGACCGCTGAGCTAGAGAGATATAAAGAACGAGTCAAAACTTTTGAACAACGTCTTAACATAGATTTAAGTAGTCGTGAAAAAATGATTGATTCTCAAATGGATGATATGATTAAGGAGAAGATTGCACTAAAAGAACAAGTTGACTCACTTGAGCAAAATCTTTCTAAACAAATCAAAGAAAAGGAATGTTTATTGCAAACATTCACAGTTTTCAAAAGTGAATCCAAAGAAAAGGAAGATAAATATATGGAAAACGAAATTGATTTGGAAAAGAAGATAAAGGAACTTGATAATATTCTTTTTAAAGTGGGTCAATCTGCTCAAACAGTGCACATGTTAACTAAGCCACAAGCCTTCTATGATAATATACACAAACAAGCTCTAGGTTATCAAAATCCGTTTCACCTTAAGAAAGCTCAGCGGATTAAACCAACCTTGTATGATGGTATTGTTATGTCTGATAAACATGTTGCTATGCCTGTGATTGATGATGAGGAAACATTGATTTTGGAAGAAGAGAGTCGATCAAAAATGTCTGAAAAAGAAAAGGATCCAGAGGCTATTAAACAAAACATTTCTCATAAACCTATTGATTATGAAAAATTAAATAGACTAACTAAAGATTTTGGGAAACGTTTTACTCCACAACAAGAATTGTCAGCTGAACAAGCTTTCTGGTTGCGTATGTCCGTATGTTTGATCCTACAGTAAACCCTCATGATGCATTACTGTCAAAATCAAAGCTCCTAAGGCACTTCTTAAGATAAGCTTGGTCGATATGAAGCCTTAATAAGCGTAAAATTACAATTTGCAAGTTTCGAACAATATGGTGAAGATAAGGACTACACCTAATGCTCGTATAGAAGGTGAATGCGGGTTTCAACATACGAAAGCTGTCTTTAACAATGAAATTATTCCATTTCTAAAATCTTTAAAAGACATCTTTTATGTGTTTGATAGAGATCTTCTAAATGAAATAATGGAAGTAGAGACAGTTTTTGACCAAATGGACGCTGCTGTTCAACAGTCTTCAGTTGACAAACAATGTTTGGAAATTGATAAAACGGAATTACTTTTGGAAAATGATCGAATCTTACAACAAATCATGTCTCAAGATGTTCTTTTAACTATGATGATTTCTATGTCTTTGATTGGTGATATTGTGATTGTGGATGGAAATAGAAAAGAAACTTGTAATCTTGAGGCCGAGCTTTTGAAATCACAAAATGCGTTTAATGATCTTTTAAAAAGTCACTCACAACTTGAAAAACATTTTATTTCTCTTGAATGCTCAATACAACTTAATCAAGAAATTTTTCAAAAACGTGAATCTTATGATAATCAAAATGCTCTTGAAATTCCAGAATTTTTAAAAAATAATGATTTGAAAGCTCAGCTTCAAGACAAATACAGTACCATTTGTAAGTTGAAGGATATTATAAAATCATTGAGAGAAAAGTCCAATGAAGAGAATGTCAATTATGATTATTGTAAAATAGAGACCAAAAATGTGGAACTGGAGAATAGTGTGGCAAAATTGCTTTCGAAAAACAAGCTTCTTTGTAATGAAATTAATCATGTTAAACAGGTTTTTAAAGAGCAGTTTGACTCAATTAAAAAGACACGTGTTCGTTCTAATGAACAAAGTAACTCTTTAATTGATAAACTGAACTTAAAATCTACAAAGAATGAGGATTTAAAACCTCAAATTCAAGATAAGGTTTTTGTGATCACATCATTAAAAAACAATTTACGAAAACTAAAAGGAAAAGAAATTGTTGATATTGCTTCACAAATACCATCTGTCAACACTATTGTTTCAAGCATGTTCAAGCTTGATTTAGAACCTTAGGCCCCTAGGTTATTGCAAAATAGGGAAGCTCACTTAGAATACCTTAAGTATACTCAAGAACAAGTTGATATTCTTTGAGGAATAGTCGAACAATCTAAAGCTGAACAACCTTTAGATAAAGAGTTACACTTTGCCTATAAGCATGCCCAACGAATTCAGGAGTTACTTGTATATGTTCGAGATACACGCCCTAATGTGATTAATCTTAGTGCAAAAAAGGTTGTTGTCACACCTAAAAACAAGGTCAAGAAAGTTAGGTTTGCTGAACCTCTCACATCCTCAAGCAACATTAAACAGGTAGAGTCATCAAACACATCAGATTCTAACACACATGTATTGTTTTCTATAGGATTGAAGTGTTCTACTAGTAAGTGCGGATCAAAGCCTACTGGCAATAAAAGGAATGATAGGATCTCGCAAACACCAAGTAGGAACATGAAGAATAAAGTAGAAGCCCAACCTAGGAAAGTTAATAAAAAGAATCGTGTTGTTGAACCTATTTGTGATGATAATGTTAAGTATTCAAAGTTAAATGCGAATTCTGATCTTAATTGTGCTACTTGTAAGAAATCTTTGTTTGATGATGTTCATGATAAGTGTCTTCTTGATTTTGTGAAAAATGTGAATAGCCGTGCTAAATCTGCTAAGAAACATAAAAAACAAAATATTTGGAAACCTACGGGTCATGTATTCACTGAAGTAGGATTTAAGTGGAAACCAACAGGCAGAACTTTCACTATAGTTGGTAATTCGTGCCCTTTAACTAGGATCACTTCAGCTAACGTAGTGCCTCCTAAGAAAACCACTTCCCACTCAGTTGAAACACAAAAACCAGAGCTTAAAGTTTATAGCAGGAAACCCAAAAATGTTAAAAATGTAGGTTCGAGTAAAAAAGCTAAGATTGTAGAATCTAAGAATGCTAACCACTCGGAACCCAATCATACTTGGGGATCCAATGCTACAGATATTCCATCATCTTCTTCTCTTGTCATGATAGGTTGTCCAGATTGTTCTTTGGTATCTAGACTTTGAATGTTCGAAACACATGACAAGGAATCGTTCTCAGCTCATGAACTTTGTTAGTAAATTTCCGGGTACATTTAGATTCAGGAACAACCATATTGCAAGAATTATGGGGTATGGTAACTATCAGCTGGGAAATGTGACTATCTCAAGGGTATACTACGTCGAGAGGCTTGGACATAACTTGTTTTCTGTTGGTCAATTTTGCGACGGGGATCTTAAAGTCACATTTCAGAAAAAAACTTGCTTTATTCGTAATTTAAAAGGTGTTGATCTACTTTTCGGATCCCGTGACACAAATTTATACACAATTTCTCTTGATGACATGCTTAAAACATCTTCGACCTGTCTTCTATCCAAAGCGTCAAAGACTAAGAGCTAGTTATGGCACCGACGGTTATCACATCTTAACTTCGGTACTATTAATAAGCTAGCTAAAGATGGTCTTGCACGAGGCATTACAAGACTTAAATTTCAGAAAGATCACTTGTGTTCTGCATGTGCGTTAGGAAAAAGTAAGAAATCCTCCCATCAACCCAAAGCTGAAGACACTTACCAAAAGAAGCTATATCTTTTGCATATGGATTTGTGTGGCCCGATGCGTGTGGCGAGTATTAATGGGAAAAGGTATATCTCAATGATTGTCGACGATTACTTAAGATTTACTTGGGTCAGATTTTTGAGGATAAAAGATGAAGCTCATGAGGCCATTATTAAATGCATCAAAAATATTCAAGTTCATTTGAATGCCGCCGTCCGTAATGTTCGAACAGATAATGGAACCGAATTTGTCAATCAGACACTTTGTGAATTTTATGAAAATATTGGCATCTCGTATCAAACATCTATTGCCCGCACTCCTCAGCAGAAAGGCATTGTTGAAAGGCAAAACCGAACTCTACTTGTACAATGTTAATATTTTCTAAAGCTCCATTATTTTTATGGGCTGAAGCAATCAACACAGCCTGTTACACCCAAAACCGTTTAATAATTCGCCGTCGATACAACAAAACTCCATATGAGCTTATGCAAGATAAAAAACCGGATTTATCATTCTTTCATGTCTTTGGTGCACTATGTTATCTTACCAATGACAATGACGACCTGGGTAAAGTAGATGCAAAAGCTGACATTGGTATTTTCGTTGGTTACGCGCCCGTAAAGAAAGCGTTCAGAATCTACAACAAAAGAACCTAGAAAATTATTGAAACAATTCATGTGACATTTGATGAGCTGACAACTATGGCTTCTGAACAATTTAGTTTAGGACCCGGTCTTCATTCTATGACTCCTGCAACATCCAATTCAGGACTCGTTCCAAACACTGTTTCTCAACAACCTTGTATTCCACCACTAAGAGATTATTGGGATCGGTTGTTTCAACCTATGTTCGATGAATACTTCATTCCTTCATCAATTGTTGTTTCTTCAGTTCAAGAAGCTGCTGCTCCGAGAGTTGTGGTTTTAGCCGATTCTCCCGTGTCAACTTCCATTGACCAGGATGCTTCATCATCAAGTACTCCATCAACATAAGAACAAAAACAATCTCTAAACATTTCTTAAGGTTTTGAAGAATCACCAGAAACACCAATCTTTCGTGATGATCCACTTAATGAATCTCCTTATGAAGAATCAACTTCTCAAGGGTCATCATCGAATATGAGACAAACCCACACTTCATTTGAACACCTTGGTAAATGGACTAAGAATCATCCTATAGCAAATGTAATTAGAGATCCTTCTCGCTTTATCTCTACGAGAAAGCAACTCCAAACTGACACCATGTGGTGTTATTTTGATGCCTTCCTGACTTCGGTAGAACCTAAGAACTTCAAACAAGCAAGGACTAAACCGTCATGGATCGATGCAATACAAGAAGAAATTCATGAATTTCAAAGACTAGAAGTTTGGGAATTGGTGCCATGTCCAGACAAAGTGCTTTTGATCAAACTAAAGTGGATTTATAAAGTCAAGATGGATGAATTTGGCGGGGTACTAAAGAATAAGGCTAGACTAGTTGCTCAAGGATTCAGGCAAGAAGAGGGAATCGATTTCGAGGAATCATTTGCATCGGTTGCTAGAATAGAGGCCATCTACATCTTCGTAGCAAATGCCGCTCATAAGAATATGACGATCTACCAAATGGACGTCAAAACAGATTTCTTAAATGGCGAGCTTAAGGAAGAGGTCTACGTTCCTCAACCAGAAGGATTTGTTCGTCAGGACAACCCATCGCACGTGTACAAGCTGAAAAAGGCCCTCTACGGTCTCAAACAAGCACTACATACATGGTACAACATGCTATCAAGATTCCTAATCTTACAACATTTCTCCAAAGGTGCAGTTGATCCAACACTCTTTACACGGCAAGCTGGGAACGACTTATTACTGGTACAAATTTATGTTGATGATATAATATTTTCATTCACTAATACTGCTATATGTAATGAGTTTGCTAATCAGATGACCACTAAGTTCAAGATGTCAATGATGGGGCAGATGTCATGCTTTTTAGGATTACAAATCTCTTAAAGTCCCAGAGGTATCTTTATAAACCAATGTAAATATGCTTTTGAAATTGTTAAAAAATATGGTATGCTAACTATTGATTCTGTAGACACACCTATCATAGAAAAGAGTAAACTGGATGAAGATCTACAGGGGAATCCAGTTGATGCTACACTTTACCGTGGCATGATTGGCTCCCTTATGTATCTGACATCCAGTAGACCATACATTATTTATGCAGTCTGCTTATGTGCCCGGTATCAGGTAAAGCCTATCGAAAAGCACTTAATTGCGGTTAAGCGGATCTTTCGATACCTAAAGAGAACCATTAACATGGGTCTCTAGTACTTGAAGGATACCAGTATGTCTATGACAGCATATGCAGATGCAGATCACATGGGGTGTAAGGACACTAGACACAGTATATCAAGAAGTGCTCAATTCTTAGGTGATAAACTTGTTAGTTGGTCTTCAAAGAAGCAAAAGTACATCGCCATCTCGAGTACAGAGGCTGAATATATTGCTTTATCTGGGTGTTGTACTCAAATCCTATGGATGCGTTCATAGCTAACAGACTATGACTTTGAATTCAATAAGATTCCTCTGTACTGCGACAACAAGAGTGCGATTGCTCTATGCTGCAACAATGTTTAAAACTCACGAGCCAAGCACATCGCTGTTCGCTACCATTTTATAAAGGAGCAAGTGGAGAATGGAATTGTAGAGCTATACTTTGTCCGGACTTAATACCAACTCGCTGACATCTTCACCAAACCCTGGCCTAAAGAAAGATTCAACTTCTTGATAGAAAAGTTTGGTATGAGAAGTATGTCTCCGAACACGTTAAAGAGTGATGGTGGTAACTCATATGATGTATCATATGTACATAAGAAAACCTAAAAACACAAAAATATTTTCATTTTATATAAATTTTTCAAAAAGAAAATTAAAAATTAAAAAAGTAGAAAAATATAAAAATATATATCTCTGGCATGTCTTTTGAAAATCGATAACATTTACGTTCTTAGAAATGTCATTCAATAATGATTTGAGACTGTAAATGAAGTTCGAGCAAAAGTTTCAAAAGTTTTCAAGACATGCCAATATGGCTTGCTATTATTTCAGATAGCAACCCAGTCTTCATCTTAAAGGCAAGTATTTTAAAAAGGAAACTTGACCTCATAACGATAATTTATTCTCAGGAATGGTCTACTTTATGACCATGCAAAGGCTTGTGATTACGTTGCATCATAACCCGTGCTTCCTATATTCCATAAGCGTACGTGTCAATGTACTTATCTATTAAAATAAGAGAAATCTTATTTTTCATGGTGTTTGATTTTCTAAATTAAACAATACTTCATCAGAAAATGCTTTTCAGAGATATTTGACCACTCAAACAATGACTACAACTCTTTAAATAGAAAAATGGTCATTGTTTGAGGGGGAGAAAATGTCAAATATCTTTTTCATAATGAGAATGTGATAAACGGAAAAAGATTTTTAAACAATAACAGAATATCATTTGTAAGGATAGTTAATTAAGTTTAGCTTATGTGTGCCTTATATGTTATGTGTTTATGCCTCTAGGGAGTAAATGTGCAAATATAAGTTTTTAGGTATGCTTGTTAAAACATTAGGGTCTAATTGTGCTATATGTTAAACTTTATTTGCCTAATAAACTTTTTCGTGAAAAATAAAAAGGGTATACAACTTGAGGGGTAAAAGTGACAAAAACAAAACTCGTTTTAAATCACTTTCACCCACCCCGTCACTTACACACACAAACACACACTTAAATTTTAATTTTTCCCTCCCTCACCCCACTCGAAATCGCCACTCCTTGTTCTCCATTTCTAGTCCTTTTACGCATAAGGTATAACTAAGAATATGTTCTACACCTCCTACACAACACATTCCTCAAAGGAATTGAGATTTCATTCACTTTTAAACACGAAAACCCTAAATCTTGAATTAGAGTTTATCAAATCAAAAGTGCGTAAAACTTCAAATTGATTGAGGGGTTTTGTTCATTCTGATGTGTAGAATACTCGTTTAAATTAAGTTTTGTAAATGGTTAACACACGAATGTGCTATGATCGATTTTGTGTGCGAAAATTTAGTTATTTGGAAGTTAGTGTAATTTAATTGTGGGTTTCGTGTTAACTAGTATGTATATGTATCCTTGAATGAATATGAGCTTTAAAATGTCATCCTTGTTTGTAGTTTCTTGTTTGAATGCATCAAAATGAATAACCTTGCTCATTTTTTTATCTGTTCTTGATCATTCTGTGGCTAAATGTTGTTTTAACTAATCCTAAGTGTTATACATATGTTGTGTATGCTATTTAAACACTTCTTGACTCATAAAAATCATGTATGTAAAAATTATGTGTTTGAAGGCGAGTTATCAACTGCCTATGTGAGGCGAGTTAACAACGCCTTTAGAAGGCGAGTTAACAACTCCCTTCAGAAGGCGAGTTAACAACACTCCCTTACAAGGCAAGTTATCAACTCCCTTCATGAGGCGAGTTAACAACTTCTTGTGGAAGGCGAATTAACAACTATGCCTTACGAGGCGATTTAACAAATCCCTTTAGAAGGCGAGTTAAAAACACACTATAAGAGGCGAGTTAACAACACCCTTTAGGAGGCGAGTTAACAACATGATTAAAAAAGCGAATTAACAACATAATTAAGGAGGCGAGTTATCAATCCTTTATAGGAGGCGAGTTAACAATCCTACTTAGGAGGCAATTTAACAATCCTCAATAGGAGGTGATTTAGCAATAGATTTTAAGGAATTATAAGATTGAATTTTTCTAAAGGCAATTTTCAACTCATATTAGGTAGCTAATTAAAATTGGTTAATTAGGCAATCTAATCACGTTAATTAGGCTATATAACAAGGTTCAACAAGGATATCTGAACATGTCTTAGGTTACCTTATTCTCTACAAGATAGTTTGAATAGGATTCCCCAAAACACTAATTCAGTTGTCTTAATGCCTTTCACGTTATGCCCAATTAAGTTGCCCTTCGGATGATTAGATCTTATTCATTAATGCTAAATGCCTTAATGTGCCTAATCATTAAAATGATATCATAACATGAATCAAGCATAAGTGTTCATCAATCAAAGGACCTTAGAGTGTGTGTCATATAAAATTGGTTATATGTATAAACTGTATTGGTCAAATCTTAGCAAAAACATGAATACCACTCAAGCTTAACAGAAAGCCCTTGATGATGCTCTTGTTGCCCTTGTGGACCGTCTTGAGTTTGGGAAATGCAACATGAGACTCAAGACAGACATCAAGCCAAAAGAAGCTACATTTCAAGTGGTGTTGGATGCTCTTGCTCTCACTTCCTTCTACCGTGCATTCCTAATCACCGCAGATGTTCCTGCTATTTATATGCAAGAATTTTGGGCTACAGTTTCTGTTTATAGGTCATCCATTAGATTCACGATAAACAAGAAGAAAGTCTCTCTCGATGTTGCTATATTCAGAGACATTCTCTAGTTTTGCCTTAAAACTCCAAGACAAGTGTTTGAAAACCTCCCACTGGAACAAGACATTCTCGCTTTCATTAGAGATCTTAGGCATACTGGAGACATCACCTATCTCACTGATGTGAATGTTGATTACTTGCATCAACCATGGAGAGCATTTGTTACTATCATCAATAAATGTTTAAGTGGGAAAGAAACTGGAATGGACAAGATTCGTTTGTCTCGTGCTCAAATTTTTTGGGGTATGTTCGATAAGAAGACTATCGATTATGTGTATCTACTCTGGGAAGACTTACTATTCTAGATTGAAAACAAAGATTCCAAGAAGACAAACAAGATGTCATATCCCAGATTCACAAAGATCATCATTGATTACTTCCTGTTAAAGGATCAGTCTATTTCGAGGAGAAACAAGATGTTTTGGCACATTGCTCGAGATGATACCATGTTTACTTCTATGAGATCTATCTCCAGACATGAAGATACTCAGGTATATGGTACCATTCTCCCAATAGAGTTAACAAACCAAGCAATGTTGGAATCCAAAGCTTACCAGACATACTATGCTTTTGCTTCTGGAGAAAAAGCTCCAAAACCAAAGTACACTTAAAAGAAAGCTGATTTAGACACATCTCCTATGAAGAAGCCAGTTTAAGCTACTAAAGGTACCAGACTCATGTCAAAAGCTAAGGTGGTTAAACCTGACAAGAAGAAGCAATCTGCAAAGAAGACAAAAGCCAAAGGTTTAGCTGTATTATCTAAGGTTGCATTAACTAAAGCTGAACAACTTAAGCTGGCTACCAAGAGAAGCAATAAAGTCTTTCATATGTCTCATACAAGTGGCTCAGGTGATGGAGTTGATATTTAGTCAAAGGTTCCTGATGAGCAATAACAAAAGACTTCTGGTATAAATGAAGGAACTAGTACCATACCAGGGGTTCTTGATGTACCTACATACGAATCTAAATGTGAGAAAGAGTCTTGGGGAGATAGTGAAGAAGAAGATGATAATGATGATGATGGTGATAGTGATGATCATGATGATGACAGTGATGACAAAAGAGCGGAATCAAATAGAGAGGAGATTCTTGATCCCAAAAAGACTAATGAAGAACATAACGAAGAAGAAGAAAAATATGATGATGAATTCAATATTAAAGAAGAGGAAAAGGTTGATGATGAAGAAAAAATGGATGAAGAAGAAGATGATGAGGTTACAAAGGAGCTATATGATGATGTGAATGTAAATTTAGGAAATGAAGATACTGATATGACCATTGCTGATCAAGGTACCTCAGATCAACAAAATGTTTCTCAAGAATTAGGATTTGAGTAAGTAGAGGAAGATGCTCATGTGACACTTACACTTGTAATTAACACACAGAAGACTGGAGATCTAACACAAAGTTCTTCTGTCTTATCCGACTTTACAAGCAAGCTCCTAAATCTTGATAATCCATCTCCAGATGACAATGAGATCACTTCCTTGATGGTCACCACAACTTAGCATACAACAGCAATTCTTGAAATCACATCAAGTTTCACTACACTTGTTCCTCCACCACCTCCTTTCTTTAATCCTCTACAATAAGAAGCAACACCAACTTCACCAACACCTTCAAAGACTACAACATCACTTCCTGCACTTCTAGATTTTGCTTTGGTATTCAAATTCAATGAAAGAGTCTTCAACCTGGAAAAAGATGTGTCAGAGATAAAGCAAGTTGACCAGTATGCTCAAGTTCTGTCCTTTATTCCTGCTATAGTTGATCGTTACATGGATAACAAACTTAGAGAAGCGATAAACAAGGCCATTTTAGCACATAATTTAGACTGCAGACAAGAAGCTCAGGATGAGAAGAATGCTTACATAGAACTTGTTGACACGTCAATGAGAGCTCTTATTAAGGAAGAAGTCAACTCCCAACTTTCTTAAATTCTTCCTCAAGCAGTATCAGATTTTGCAACTCCTGTGATAGAGAAAAATATCACAGAATCAGTAAAAGATGCAGTCTTGACAAGGTCGTTTTCACAACCAATGTCTACTTATGAGGCAGCCGCATCACTCTCTAAGTTTGAGCTTACAAAGATACTGATCGACAAGATGGAGAAGAACAAGTCATATGATGAAGCTGACTACAAAAAGAAGCTTTATGATGCATTGGTCGAGTCGTATAACACTGACAAAGATCTCTTTGATTCATATGGTAAAGTCTTTTCATTGAAGAGGACTCGAGACGACAGTGACAAAGATCGAGACCCCTTCGCTGGATCAGACTGAGGGAAGAAAATAAGGAAATCAATTAAAGATGCTGAGTCCTCTAGAGATTCAAGGTCAAAGGAAAAGAAGTCTTCAAGCACCTCTAAAGATGTCTCACAATCTCAACATAAGTCTTCTGACAAGTCTGCCCATGCAGAAGAGCCAAGTCATATGGTTGAAGACTTAGTCATGCAACAAGATCAAGAGTTCATCATGTGAGATAATGATGAACAACGTGCTGACAAGGATGTTACCAAAGCTGACTGGTTCAAGAAACCCGAGCGTCCTCTAACTCCTGATCCTAATTGGAGTAAGAGACGACAAGTTGACTTCCGACCTCCTCAGACTTGGATTAGTTAAGTTGCACATGCTGAAGAATCTCCCACTTCATTTGATGAGCTCAATGATACTTTATTTGATTTCTCTGCATTTGTCATAAATCGGCTTAAGATTCCAAATTTGACTCAAGAAATTCTGGTTAGACCGGCATTCAACCTGCTCAAAGGCACTTGCAAGAGTATTATGGAATTAGAGTACCATCTTGAAGAATGATCCAAAGCAAAAACTAAACGACTTGACTAGCATAACCCTGAAAACAAACCATATCCGTTCGATCTCAGAAAACCTCTTCTGTTAATTCAAGATCATTGAGGACATCAAATTATCCCTAAGGATTACTTTATCAATAAAGATATGGAATATCTAAAGGGTGGAGATTTAAGCAGACGATACTCAACTTGGTTTAAGAATTATAGAGTCCCGTGTAAGTGAAATATGATCAACATACTTACTTGGGCGCTTCACACTGGGGTCCTAAACGCCAAAGACTCTACGGGTATGCTAACAACTTGACTTTGTCTAAAGTTGTTTACTCTAGAAGAAGAATTATTGTGGTAACCAGACTTAAAATTATGAAGATGTATGACTATGGTCACCTGGAAGAGATTGAAGTTCGTCGTGATGATCAGAAGCTCTATACGTTTAAAGAAGGTGATTTCAAAAGACTACGTCTACAAGACATTGAAGACATGTTACTTCTACTCGTTCAACAAAAACTGGCCAATCTCACAATCGACGAATGGTATGATTTGAATGTGGCATTACGTATGTATACAAGACGAATTATCATTCAAAGGCGAGTGGCAGATCTTCAATTAGGTGTCAAAAGTTACCAAAAGAAGCTCAACCTTACAAAGCCAGACACAGTCAAGTCAAATCTCAGACAAAGGACCGCATACACTGCATATTCGGATCTGAAAGGAGTGATATACAAGGATTAGATTAATAGAAACCGATTGATGCGTGCTGATGAACTTCATAAATTTAGTGATGGCACGCTTGATGATGTTCGGTCTACTCTTAATGATATTGCTAAGGGTATAAGGATGGAATACCTGCCAATAAGGAGATGGAGTAACTTAGACAAGAAGAGGGCTCGGGTTATGGTTCAGGATATAGACAAGCAGCTTTATCAAAGGAGGTTGATGCAGAATCTAGAGAAGTTAGTTGGTGAAAGGGAATATGGGAAAGATCTCAAGCTACTGGAAAGGACAATATGACTTTGTCATATTTTGTCTCAGCTCATTTCAGGTTAATTTATCATATATAATAATCTTGTGAATATGTTTATAAATAGTGTAGACTTAAAAAGTAAGCATATATAGTGTTTGATTATGAATTATCCAGAATTTCTTTGTAAATTTAAAATTTTTCAAATTTTTATACTCAAACACCATATAATACCCTCATAATTTAAGGAGAGCATAAAAAAATGTTCCTAATGCGGCTTGTTAGTAATCGGACATTCTTTCCCCGAAAGCATTTATATTTGAATCAATTAATATCCAAAATATCAAGAGATTTAATATTTTTGATAAGGGGAGAAAATGTGATTAAAATATATGGCTAATAATGTGATTTTTAAGATCTCAAGTGTACGTTAACCCATATATATGCTAAACTCTTTTGATTAATTGAAGCACATATGAAGGGGAGCAAATGGTTACGTGATTGGCTGAAATGAGGAAGTACCAAAGACTGACCATTTATTACGGTATTGGAGTTATAAGGTGGTTAAGTTTAGGTATTCATTCCTATCATCTAGCCAGAACTGGAGGGATCTACCCAAGGATATTCCACTAGATAGTGTAGTAGTCTTTAAGTATGAAAGAAGGAGTAAAAGTGAGAATAAGGGAAGAGTGCCGACTGAGATGGAGCTAGTACTGGAACAAACCCAACAAGGTACTAGTTATGAAGTCTCGGTAAGCGTTGAAGAGGTTGAAGAATTAAAAAGAAAAGTTAAGATAAAGGGTGAACAGAAAGAAGCCCTCATTACACTTAGGCAGAAACCGGGTCAATACATCTGCTGTCAAGAATCACAAAGATGATTGCTGACATTGAAAACTGACATCATAGACCTAGTGATGCAATGCACAACCCTCCCTAGCCACTCAGAATCTCTCAATAGATTTTTGTTTCATTTCTCATGGAGATTACAAGCATTTCTATCAACATTCTCACTCCGAGTTAGTTGGTATTGAAAAGGTGGCAATCTGCTCCAGCCTCTGATCACTAAAACCAAAGTGCACTATTGAGTCTAGAGCCAAAAAGAGATCATCCATAAATCTCATTAGGACACTTGCCAAAATTATGCTGGCTAAGTCATACAATGTGAATAACAAGTAATATATAAAGAGTCCTACACATTATCCTTATGATTTTTCCAGAACATCCAAGTGATACTTAAGTATTCATAGTGAAGATGGAAATCCTGCTTGAGCCAACATCAAACAAGCTCATGGTAGGTGACTTGTGCGATTCTATACGAATCAAGCTTATGACAACTGGAAAGAAACGATGGTACGATTCTATATGAATCAAACTTGTTCCATGATATGAACTGACGATTGATGAATTTTGAAATGCTTAAAACTCTCGACGTGTCAGAAAAACACTTTAGCAAGTGACACGTCCATTGATTTTCAAATCAATTTTTATTTCAATCGGTGAGATAGTAACTCGCTGGTTCACGCATATCGTTTTGTATTCTTTAAGACATTTCGGTAATGAGAATGGCTAGTATAGCTGTGAAACCCTGTCAAGAAGATTCTTCAGAATTCTATCTGATCACAAGCAGTATTTATACTGATCAACGAGGAACCGTAGTTATTGCAGCCGTATTCGACGAAGTGACAAAGACACTTTCGTCCATATCTGTTGATTATCACTAACCTATACCTGCAGGTATTCCTGATGATGGCAGCAACTAGACGTGGACGAGTCAGATTCATAGCCATATGCTCATACTCGACCGAATTCATAAAGACATCATGAAAGCTCAAGTACATGTTTCAAGACTTCCGCTACTCTGATACCATACGTCTTTCTTGAAGCGACAAAGTATTATGTTGATAATGTACATCCTTCATAAAGTAACAAAGTATTAAAGTTAAAGAATATCAAGAAAGATAGCTACACACGCTTTTAATATCGAAAACAGTATGAGCATGTCGGTTCGATGATCACAAGTGCATAAGATGGATAAGATCACAAGATGATGATAAAGGAGATTGTATTTGGCTAATGATTTCTAAGTGCTCAAGATCATATTCTCAAGTCAAAGATGCAAGTCAAAGCTTAAAGTCAATGATCACTACAACATATCACAAGCAAATGATTAAAGTTAAAGACTATGAGCTCAAGACTAAAGTCAAAGCATAGTATGCTAGGTTTAAGTTTTTGTAAATTGAAGTGACCTTTGGTATGTGCTTAATTACACATACCATTTTCCATTAAAATCGGACTTAAATGACCAAAAACGTACCAAAAATACATTATATTTGTATGTTTTGCATTTGTATTATGCAGGTAACGGATATCTAAGAAAAGGACAAAATTGAAGCCAAAACGACAAAACCAAGCACGAGAACGAAAAGACCGTGGGAAGTCAAAAAGACAAAGTCAAAGCCAACAAAAAAGTTAAAGTCAAAGTCAACCCCGGGAAGTGGCATTGAAAAAAGCATCGAAAACCAAACCCAAAAACCTAAATTGTTAAGAGTGGGCTCACCCGTACCCACTTAGTGGGCCCGGGTCAGCCCACTTATATACTACATCTTCATAAACCTTTTTATATTATAACCGGCCCAACAATGAGCCCAAACCAAACCCATATAACCACTTAACATCCCATTATCCCATCACCCGTATAACCTTTACACCGTTAGTCCTTTAAAGACTAACGGTGCAAACATTTATAAAACCTCAAGGACCAAAGATGTACACTACAAGGACTATGATTGCAATACAACCATACCACCTCAGGGACCATTCTTGCCATTTTCCAAACTTCAAAAAAAGGCGCCACTACTATACGTCTCCCACACAGAGTGTGTGTCCTTTCCTCACACCAGATAAAACACTATTCCCCTTTCTTTTCCCCTATGTCGACCAACCCCTATACACACCTTATCCCACCTTACATGGGCTTATTGCCACTTTGGCAATCCCCTAACACCCTATTCGTCAAGGAATAAGGACAAGAAATCAATGGTGATGATCATATAACTTGAGGACTACTCATTTTGGACGGCTTAGATGACTCTTAGATCCTAGACACAGAACAAACACACCCGCAGGAGCTCTCATAAAGAAAGCACAAGACCTAGAACCTTCTTTGCTTGTGTATAAATATAGGTCATTTGTAAGCCTTTAGGGAGTTACTACTAAGTTTTTTACCTAGTTTTTAGTTTTTAAGTCATTTTTAATTATTGTCTTTTAATTTCCAAGTATTGTAACCTGTTTTTAATCTTAATGAAAATTTGAAGTTTTTAAGTTAAGTTTTGAATCACTGTTTTTCTTATTGTTTAAAGCCTTTCAAAAGCTGTTTTAAGTTCTTAAGCAAGCATATTATAAACCTGTTTTAATTTAACTATAAAGTACTTAAGGAAAATTTACCAAAAAGAAATCACACCAAAAACACCACAGCTTATTTGGATGATAAGCCAGATTTGGATGGGCTTATGGACACCACCAGCTTATCTTTGATAAGCTGGAGCTTGTAGATAAGCTTTTAAAAGCTTGGTTTGCCCTGTTTGAGCAAGGGCCTTTGTAAGTCTCTTATTTTCAAAATTTTAGCTTAGTACTGTAGCATTGCTTATTTTCTGCTTATTATTACTTATATCTGCTTATTACTGCTTATTATGGATGTTTAGTGCTTATATTGCCTAGCTTATAGTTTAAAATTCATTAGTGCAAGTTTTGAGTTAAAACTGTGAGTTATAAGTTAAAACTGTTTGATTAGTCTAGCTTATTTAAGTGCTTATTTGTGTTTGGTATGTGCTTAATAGTGCTTAATGTTACCTTTTGATCATCTGTCTTTAATAAACCTTGCTTAAATTTTAGTTAATCAGCCTAAAAATTGCTTTTAAAAAGGATTCATAAACTTAAAGGAGTGTTTGGTTTAACCATGAAAATGGGTGAAAATGGGTCAAAAAATGAGTTTTGACACTTGAGTCAGTTTAGCTTAGCTTATATTAGTCCAAAAAAACAGTTGTCAAGAGTTTTTAAGTTCTTAATCTCAAACTCATAGCTTAATATACTTGTTAAAATTTTGAACTCATAAGCTCATTTAATCAGTTAAACTAGTTTAATCTTAGCTTAGTGAGTATTTGTAATGTTTATATGTTGTTCAAGCCTTAAAAACACTTGGAAATAGGTCTGCAAGTTTGGTTTTATGTTTTGCCAATTCTGTCAAAATTAACTTAAGTGCTGAAAATTTGAGAAATTGCTTTTTCATTTGCTTTCTATAGCTTATTGTGAATTTCAAACTCTCTTTTGATTATTGATATGTGTTCTTTGAGGTCCAAAGTTAATCGGTTTGTGGGTTATAAGTTCACAAGGTTCTGGTTGTTAGCTTATTTTTAAGTTCAAAAAGATTCGTTTTGTTAAGATTGCAAAATTTTTTCTAAGTGTTAAATCTGTGTGAACTAGCCTTTTCATTAAGCTTTTTAAGGGCTTATTTGTATTTCAAACTCCTTTTTGAAAGTGGTTTTAAGTAGCTTTTTGGCCATGCTTTTTAGTGGTATAAGCCACTAAGCCATAAAGATCTGTTTGCTAGCTTATTCCCTTTAGTTTAGAGCTTATTTAAGCTTATTTGCATTTTAGCTTAAAAATCTTAAGTTTTATAGTTTTTCAAGTATTCTGTCATTCTAGCTTATCTTAGTTGCTTATTTTTGTTCAAAAATGCTTATTAGGTGTAGTTAAGCAACTGTCTTAGCTTATTTCTCTTTTTGGATTGCTTATTAGTGCTTAAAGTGCTTAATAGTTAGAAAAAAAAGTCACTTAGTGTAGTATAGCTTAATCTGTCTCCCTTTTCAGCTTATTTTGTGCTTATTTGTGGTTTCTAAAAAAAGTGTTTTTATTAAAAGTGCCTATTTTTAAGTCTTCTAAAAAGTTGTAAAAAATGGCATTTACAAAAACGTTTGGGATTAGGGAAAGTCCCAGGTGAACAAGACTCGAACTCGGGACCTCTACCCCCTCACCAAACGTTTTTACACACAACACACACTACCACTCGCCCTTGGGTCTTTTTCGGTTTTATCTTGCACAATTAAATATTTAACCACGTTTAGGCCTTTTTAGCTTATAAGTCGTTTTTGCTTTTTCACAGCTTATTTAGATAAGCTGTTTCACCCAGCTTATTTTTATTAGATCCAATATTGTTCAAGCTACTTTTGCTGATTTTTTTAGAATTTTTATAATTAGTTTAGTATTTTTAAATATTTAATTTCATTAAAATCATTTTTAATTCATAATAAATTATAAAAAAGTCAAAAAAAATATAATTTTTTTTTAGAAAATTTTCTTTTATCAGATAGAACTTAAAAAAATTAGATTTGCTTTCGTCGGGTTAAAATTGCAAAATTTAATTTTTTAAAAGAACATGATTGAATCCCGTTCACGTTTTTCATGTTTTTAAGCTTAAATCACTTTCGTTTTTGGTTTAGTTTCCTTAGTTCTTATCTTCTAGTTAATCAGGACTTATAAAATTCAAAAAGATTATTTTAGGACTTAATTTTAATAATTTAGGGTTTTTAGGTCGCGTTTTTGGGATCCCCGTTTTGCGTTTTTAAGTTTAAAATAGTTTTGCCTTAATTTTTTTTAAGTGTATGCATTAATTTTCCCATAGTTTTAGAAAACCAATCAAAATATTGTTCCATTCAAGCATCGATTATCAAAACGACTCTCGACTTTCAATTGCATTCCTCATTGGGGACAACGACCCGGGAATCTTACTTTCGGATTTTCTACATTGAGATTTTTTATTCTTATTATATATTTATAAATTTATTATATTTAATACACATTAAGGGTTGAGTTTCTTCATTGTCAATTTTTGGCGTCGTTGCCGGGAGGATTGTATACGATTGTCGTTGCGTTTGACAATTAGTGCTTGAAGACCCTTCCTCGTGAAGTTATTGTTTCCCATTTGTGAATATTTTCTTCTTATTATTATAAAAATATAAAAACATTATCCTTTAATAAGATTAAAAAGCATCATCAATATAATGCTTTCAACTGAAGCATTATCATAATAAGTTCCCAAAGCAAAGATTTAAAACTTGCCTTTGTGTCACTCGCGAGGTACGGCTCACCTTTAATTGATTAACAAACTATAAGAGGGGTATAAGGAGGGTTGTTCCGAGGAACTACGACCCAAAAGGAGAAGGTTTTTAATAGCTTCGCGCTTTCCTGCTCCTCCGCTCCTTTGTGCGTTTTTCTTTTAAAGAGCTATCGTGAAGCAAGTTGATTATCGGTTTAAGTTATTCGAATCTCATTTTGTCCTTTAATAAAATATGTTGTTTAAAAATTGAAAAAACCAAAAATAATCTCGTTTAACCTCTTTGCCATTTAATTCTTCTTCTTATCCCTCTTTATTGTTTAATTCTTATGGCGTCACTCAAACAAGGCGAGTGTACGGGGTGTGGACAACCGTGTATTGGCTTCTATTGTTATCTTTGTACGTGCCAGCAGTGTGGTTTCAGTCTTAGTAATGGAACTTGTATAAACTGCACTTTTAGAGATGGAAAGCCAGTCACTTGTTGCGGGTGTGAAGGCCCGTTAAAGGGTGGATTTTGTTTGTTTTTCAACTCAAGAGACGGAAATTCATTTGCTTATGATCCAAATCCGAATTCTTTCGATAATCCTCCCGATTTTTCTTACTACCCTCCACAACCCCAGTACGATACGTATTTTTGTGAGTTAAGTGGGAACGATGCTCACTATGGTTACGATTGTCCGCCTCAAGTCCTGTTTGTCTATAATCCGGACTCGTGTTTTAATCAAAACTTTGATACTTTTCCACAAACTTCACCAATTTTTTCGCAACAATATCTTTATTGTAAAAACTGCGGGGGTCCTCATGTGACTTTTGAATGTCAACCGATGAATAAAAATTTTCACGATTCCAATTCTTCCGGTTTTGACCAATCCCAACCCCCGCAGTTTCCCGTCATTCATTAACCTCGTCAAGAAACAAGTACGGAAATGTTGCATGCCCGTGAAGACCTAATGGAATCAATACAAAACTTTTTAAAAAAGTTTGATCGTATTTCTTTTAGGGAAACACCGAAGGTTTTAACGCAAGCATGGGATAAATTTTTTAATACTCCAAGTTGGAATTTGCCTACCTCATCTTATGATGATGACGACGATGAGTATTCTTTTGCAACACAAGAATATCTCATGACATGTTCTACCGTAATCACACCCGACCTTCCGATTACAGACTCTCTCATAATGGAGGATGAGTATCTTGACACTATTCTGGAAACGAAATCGGACGAAGAAAATAAGTCTAGTGTTAAGGACCTCAACCTAACCCCAAGTGAGTCCGAGGATTTGTCCGAGGATTTATCTGATATCGAAAGTGAGTGTGATGTGCCCGTTTGTGATGATTTTACGACTTCTTCTAATCCTCTCTTTGATTCTGACGACGATTCTACCTCTTGTAATGACGAGTCATTTTCTGATGAGGACGTTCTAAAGGAAATTTATTCGAACCCTTATTTTGATGAAGAAATCATTTTCACTAAGATAGATCCGCATCACTTTAATGCAGAGTCTTATCTTATCGAATCTTTGCTTAATCGAGATACTTTGATTGATTCTTCTCCTAAGTTTGATTATCTTCTCGAGGAGTTCTCCGGTGAACTCGCTCATATCAATCCAATTCCACCGGGAATTGAGGAAGCCGACTTTGATCTAGAGGAAGAAATCCGTCTTGTTGAGAATTTGTCGTATGATAATTCATCTCCACGACCGCCGAAAGAACTTAATTCTGATGTTTCTGATGCTATAACCGAGTCTTTCTCTCCATCTCCTATCCCCGTTGAGGATAGTGACTCTCTCATGGAGGAGATCAATGTTTTTCTTACTCCGGATGACTCAATGCCACCAGGCATTGAGAACGATGACTATGACTCCGAAGGGGATATCCTTTTCTTTGAAGAATTGTTTACCTATGATTCCCTTTTTGCTCCCTAAGCATGAGTCCTTCCACTTTCAAAATGATTATGATCCGTCATCTCCTCGTCCTCCTCCGGAATCACCAGATAATGGAATTTACTTTAAGTCCGATACGGGACTTTTGACTACCAAAGTGGTAGGTGATATTTCTGAACACTATGTTCTTATGCCTAAACTTTTGCCCACCCAACCCACCCTTTGTCCAGTGATTGACACTTTGATTCCATTTTCATCCGAAAATGACGAAAAAGTTCATCTATTATCACATCGGGGCTTTAAAGCTTACAAGCTTTTTCATCATAAAAGCCCGATGTTGATTCATGGAGACAACACTCCTAATTTGGGTGTTCGTCATCCCTATTTTTATCCCCCTTGACAAGCTCTAGTATGGGGGGATCGGGTCAAGCTAAGTGACCTTAAACAAGCGCTTCGTGGGTGGCAACCCATGCTTATCCGTAGTAATATTATGTAGTAATGAATAAGTGTTTTTTGTTGTGAGGAGGCTGTGCCTCTTTCCTTTCTTGTGTCTTGTGTTTTTGTGATGATTGTCCAGGATTGCCCAGATTTTGAAGCCTCTCGTGCTCGTGGTTGTTGTCCTTCGTTCACTCAAGCTTTAAATCCTCAGCTTCATTTTGGGAATCCAATATCCTAATCTAATCGACTAACGTTTATCTTTAAGCATACTTAATAAACGGCTTTAGATATACGTAGAGACCCTTCTTAAAAAACATTAAGGACAATGTTTAGTTCTAGTATGGGGGGATCTATCGATTTGATTGTGCATGCAGCCGTTGTTTTCACGTAATCCCGTTTTTAGCACCAAAATACCAAAAAAATTTAAAAATTTAAAAATTTTCAAAAATAAAATAAATGTTTTGTCATAAATTTTGACTTTCCTGCTGGGTAGAATGAGAATAAATTTTGACTCGATCGAGCGTGTTGAGCTCTATCTTGTTCCTTAACTTTTAGACTAAGCGTTCGCGAATCTTCGCGAAGAACGAAAAATGATAGAGTTAAGTATGAGTTGGATGCTAAACAAGGTTTATTTGGAAATCTTAAGAGCTCATGTATGTAATTTGTGGCTTTTTCTCCCATAAGCTCCTAACCGGACTAATAATACGTGCTATTTTTAGAAATTAAACTTAAATCAACAATTTTTATGTAGTTGATAGCAATAATTTTAGTCTTAGTTCAAATTTATACTTAAATTTTTGAAAAAGATGTCTTCTCTAAGTGTGAAATATAATTTTTTTTTATAAATGATGAAAAATATAAAAAATGATGAATACTAAATATAAACTGTGGGCTGATAAAAGTTTGCTGCATCTTGCCGGCTCACAACCGATGTTACAGCCTTTTAAAGAAAGCATATAGTAAGAATAATAATCCAAGACTGATAAAAGTTTGCTGCATCTTGCCGGCTCACAACCGATGTTGTAGCCTTCTAAAAGGTCGAGGGTTACAATTGTATTAATATAATGTTTAATGCCAAGTGTGAATTAATAAATAGATCTCTTTTTATTAAATTTAAATATTCTTTTGAACTTTGACTAATTCATTTTAAGTTTTTAAAATAAGCTATGTATATACGGGAAGCCTAAGAGTTTTTGAAACCTAAGGTCCGTGAGTCCCGATACTAGTCTCTGTGGGGTGTCAAAAGCCTGATCACTTAGCCGCAAGGTTGGGATGTGCCGAGACGAAAGTCGCTACATGGGATGATCTCGCCTTTAAACTCATTATTCTCGGGTGGAACGTGAAGCATAGAATTTTGCAAAACGTTAATCCATGGTTGAAATTCAAAAATAGCACATTCACCTAAGATATAATAATTGTCGGGAGTGAAAAGTTCACAAGTTGCAAATAGGAGTAGTGTTAGCTTCTTAACCGATATTTAACGGTGATTTCGTTTTAAGCTTAGTTGGGACGAGTGAAAAGTCGGGGACGATGAATTTATCCTTTTTGGGGCATTTTCGGATCGAAATGCATCTTGTTCTATGATCCCTAACGGTTATGAAAATAACGAAAGTCAAATTAGTTAGTTGCTAAAAAAATATGAGAAAAAGGAAAAATACAAAAATATTAGTGGTAATAAGTGTATATCTTTAAAAATGGTAAAAATGGGGCTTTTCGAAGCTATTGATTCTTTAATTCCCCTC
>BQNB010064184.1:0-13633 GCA_026074375.1 Tanacetum coccineum
GTTATGTCACAACAGAATTCGATGAAACCTTAATCGGTTATATAAAAGGTCTCTTGAGTCCCCACAAGGTGCATAGCAGGATCAAGATTATTGGTTTACAAGTTATTTAGGTTTGATAACATATTGGAATCAAAAGGGCATCGATTTCTGTGATTTTTGGTTGTACCGAAATAGGTCAGAAAGGTATTCGGTTTCCTGAAATTCGGTGAAAACCCTAACTAGGGATATGAATTTCGATTCAAGCATCTAGGGCTTGTTTTGGCTTTGATTCTGGTAGAAACGTGTTACACTTGTTGTTTGGGCGTAACGTAAAGCAAGACTAGCATCTTGGCATACATGGTTGACGTGTTGAGCAATCATAAAGATGGAAATTTATCCACTACTTTCAAAAGGTTTAGTTCTCGTTTGAATTGTTCAAGACATTCATCAAGGTTAGTTTTCTTATGTTTATTGTGTGTTAATTCTTAATATCAAACTAGATTCAATCCAT
The DNA here is from genome assembly GCA_026074375.1 of Tanacetum coccineum. Taxonomy (NCBI): domain Eukaryota; kingdom Viridiplantae; phylum Streptophyta; class Magnoliopsida; order Asterales; family Asteraceae; genus Tanacetum; species Tanacetum coccineum. The sequence continues at coordinate 491 of BQNB010064184.1, forward strand.
TGCGTATTTTTATTCGTAGTTAATGGTTAACTAGTTGTTAAATCCCAACAATAGCAACTATGAGATTTTCTTTTTGGAATAAGAAATGTGATTTTTTGTTGAATCTATTTAGTGGCAATTGGCGTTGCTATGATAAGACCCCCACGGAATAACTAGTAATGATATGGACACATTGCTTTGCATGCTATTAATAATGAAATGGACAGAGTGCGTTGCGTGTTATTATGGTGAAAATGATTCTGAAAATTTTGTTACTGCGATAATAATCTAATAGTATAAAATAAATCGATTTAGGACACGTAAGAATCCATAACCTAAAGTACTCATTTATAAGTAAATGGGTAAAAATTGTCACTTCTACTACCTTCATCTGATCTTGTCTTACATGTAAACCGATGAGCAGAAAGGATACAGCTGATATATATGTGTGTTTTAAGCTCAAACAGTTTCCCGTAAGGTGGATTAAAATCCAAATTATAAGCTAATCAGTCAATATGAAACGTGTATTGTGGGTCCTGTGTTAAGACAATCCAACATTTTGGCATGGTTCGACATAAGAATCTAGTATGAATCCGCATTTTCCGTGCCGGTTTTTACAAAAGATAGTACACGCCTACACGGCATTCGTATGGATTTACTTGGTCAAGTCAACGACATAAAATGAGGTTATCATATGAACATGTTTGGACTATAATGTTTGACAAAATGTATCCGTGTTGTTTTCTACAATTGCAAGGTCTTGTGATGTTTTACATATTTTGTATTGTTCTGTTGTCACCAATTGTCTATATGTCATTATGTTGTTGTAACTAAATACATTGAACTCTAGTCCTTGTACTAATTTTGTTGTTTTTATGGCATTTGATGTTTTCAAACTATGTCTGACCAAATCTCACCGAAAGCTAACATTTTCTTATATCACATACATATTTCGTAAGTCCAAGTTTCTATTCACATTCGTTTCATATATCTTGGAGAGAATTCAAAGATGAATTTGGATAATTGACTATCAACTTTGTCACAAATGATCCGGAAACTAAGAACGAAGTCGTTCAACAAATGTTGTTGATGTTTTTCAACTTAAACCTTTACTACTTTTTTCTAGAATGACAGATGTAAAAGCGAAGACCACCTACACATTATAATACGATTTTTAACTCGTAGCCATCATAGCCATTGACGAAGTCACGAGAAAAACAATTTGTTAAAAGTCGCACTAAGAAACGAAAATATATATTAAAAGAAAGAATACACTTGCAATTAAACAATCATTTTCATTACTTTATAAATATTACAAGACTAAGGAATCCATTGACTTGCTATGATGGCTACCTCAACAAAACAAACGTCTCCATTACTTTATAGATTCGTATATAGCTAAGACATAAATAAGTACTCCTTCCGTCTCATTTTTATTGTTTATGTTTTTCTTTTGAGATGTTTCAATTTAATTGTTCACTGTTAAAAATAGATAGGGAAGTTTGATCAATTTTACTATATTACCCTTATTTGAAATTATAATTACAAACTTGAAAGAAGACTTTAATTAATTAGTTAAAGGTAAAACTGTCATTCTATCAAAAAGTAAGAAAGAGAAAACAGTAACAAATGCACTTTTCTTAAATGGTGTGTTTTTTGTCGAGGACAATAATTTACAAAGGTTTCCGGATCATTTGTTGGTTCTTCAAAGTTCAAACCAAATTTTGATTAGCAAATACAAAATTTACTAAAATTTTCTTCAAAGTTCAAACCAAATAACTTGAAAACAGTAAATACAATTAGTAAGGTTCTACGCTTCAAACCAAATAACTTCAAGTGATGCCTCTGCGAATCAGATACCTCGATGTCGGTAAACAATCTTGCCGGAGCTTCGCCAAGCGAAGATGTAAACCTTAATAGGGATTGTATTGATCCATCTAGTCTGGGCAGCTTAGAATGCGGAAGGAAAAGATCATCAATGTAGTTACGAATCTCCTTAACCCGGAAGTTACCATCGCTAACCAAATCACAAACCCATCGATCACCTGAATTCGATAAAGTCACCGAATCCATCAAAGAAGTCAAATCAGCCAACAGATGTTCTTCGATTACCACCCCGAGCATTTCTAACTAACGAAATCTCTATCGATCACTAAGCTTAACAGCCACCGAGGCATCTTGTCAGTCCAATGCGAACAAGCGAGGAAATTTGAAACACGAAGAGGAACTCTCCGATCCAACAATCGAACCAGAATCTCGAATCATCAACCATTACCAAATGCGTTTTTACAAATGCTACCTAGAAATCAAAACCTTTTCCCTTTTAGATATATTGGAACTTCCCTCATTATTGAACACCAGTTAGAGGAAGAGACAAGTCGAGTGAAGTTTCCGACCGAAGAACCATAAAGCGCACTGAAATGACATTTATTAAAACCCATAACGAGCCATCTTGGGAAATACAAAAACGCAAACCCATTTGAGAAGCGAGGCACGGTTAAGAGAGCAAAAAACTCGAGACTCCTAAACCACCATGGTTTTTTATTGAAGCAAAAACTTATTCCTAGCGACCCATGTAACTTTTTTTTCTGACTGGACTCCGCACCATTAAAAAACCGGCTGCGAAAAGACCCATAACCTTTCAAGGACACTGTAGGTACTTTAAAAAATGGACATATTATAAATCGGCGATGCCCCAAGAACGGATTTCAAGAGAGTTAGACGACCGCCTATCGAAAGGGTTTTCACCTTCCACTTAGAGAGGCGAGATCTAAGCTTAAGAATAACGTCATCCCAAGCCTTAATACGAGAAGAGTATTCTCCCACCATAACCGCCTAGGATAACGGAAATTGTTGGACTCATAAATAGAACAACCTATTAAAGAGGCTTCCCTGCTCTACCACTTGGTGCGGAACCGCACACACCAACAGTTGACTTTTAAGGATATTTATTTGAAGTCCAAAGCAAGAAATAAGCTTTTAAAATTTGATAAACCACTTAGATTTTCAATGGACCATTCCTCCTATAAACATAGCGTCGTCTGCATAAAAGGAGGTGAGATAAAGATACGAACCTGGTAATTGAATACCTTTGAAACAAGCCCTCTCTACCAACCACACCGGTTGACAGATAAATGAATAGATTCCATGATAAAGATAAGAAGATATGGAGCCAAGAGGATCTCCTTGTTTGAGACCACGATGGCAAGAATACTCTTTAGAAGGGCTTCCATTAATCAAGATAGAAGCCTTAGCAGAAGTAAGAGTACCCTGAATCCAATTACACCACGTTCGCCCAAAACCAAACGCCTCAAGCACATCTAATAAGTAATCCCAACGAACCGAGTCGTATGCTTTGAAAAATCGACTTTAAAGAACATCGCCTTTGTTCTAATCATTTACACCAATGGAGAATTTCATCAAGAATAATGGGCCATCAAAAATTTTGACTTCCACAAAACAAAAGCGGATTGGGTATACGGAAGATGAGAGCCGCAATGACCGAAGCTAATCTATTGGCAAGTACCTTGGTAACCACTTTGTATACACTCCCAATCAAACTTATCGGCCGAAAATCATTAACGAATTTAGCATCCATGACCTTTGGAATTAGGGCAACAAAGGAAGAATTACATCCTTTTGAAAAAGAGCTGTTAACGAAAAAATATTCGACCATCCCGCCTCGCAAAAGTCAGACCCAATAACAATTCCACAATATTTCTTAAAAAAATTCAAAGTTGAAGCCATCGGGGCCGGTAAAGATTTATTATCACCACGCTCCACAACAAGACCCTCACGAAATTCATCGCGCGACAACACTACCTTCTCTCTAAATCTTCCATTTTGATTTTGGTGCAACTTCTTATTAAACCAAAATTTAATTTAATCTGTGATTGGCGGGTTCTTTAAAATCGAGAAGCAAAGTGGTCAAAAAAAGCGTCTTTTAATCATACTGGTTTCTGTTTTCCAAAATCCATCAACGAAAATGCCCCGAATTCGCTAGCTGAGCTCTCCTCTAATTGATGATAGCCATGAAGAATTTTGAGTTTTCATCCCCTCTACCGCCCCCATTGACTTTAGAGTTCTGAAAATTATCTTTCGATTCCACTCGAGAAACATTAAGAAAGTTTATGTTTCAGTTCGAATCGACGAAAAACAATATCATTCGTCAAAAACCCCCACGATCCATATCTTTGTCAATCGCTACCCAAATTCCGAAATTCATCTCATTTTTTGAACCTGATATATCAGCTTCTTGGCTTAATCCAGCTAACGATAATATTTCTTAAGATCTTGTAGTTTTTCTTTGAAACTGAATATCCCATTAGTATCCGAGTGAAAGAAAACGAGTGCCCATGACAATTAACATATCACAACCCGACATAAATCAAACCATGAATATAAAATCGAAAAGGAGTGGTTCCTAAATCCAACTTGACTTCCCGAAGCAGGATTGGACGATGGTCCGATAGGTGACAGTCGAGGCAAATGGCTGTAATGGAAGGAAATAGAGAAAAAATACCATCTGAAACTAGAAAACGATCTAGTTTGCTCATTTTAGAAGCCGAGGGAATACCCATGTAAATGCATATCCTTCCAAAGTAACATCACCAAGCCCCGCGCCTAGAAATAAAGCGATCAAAGTACTAGCCGCATTATATGATTAAAACAGAGATCGAACTTCATTAAAATCTCCCATAATAATATCGAGCTCCCCATCTCAACGACCCAACTATGTTAGCGATATAGTCCCCATAACTTCCCTTTGCAGAATTTGTTGAGGAGCATAAATAGCAATAAACCAGATTTTAGAATTGGTAGGAACCAGCGTTCCATAAATAGCTATTAATTATCGATTTCGTAGTGTTAATCTTCTTGAAAAATGAAGCTATCCCATAATTCATAGGATACCACCGCCCACCACCACCACCGCAAGTAGTCTTCCTAAGACTACTCCTTACATAACGTAATTCGTAATTGGAGTTACCCCACAAAACAATTTCACGTCCATATGCGAAATACTATTCATCTTGGTCGTCTTTGGATGCGCCTAAAAAATTAAGTTTGAATGAATTAGATCAACGTCTTAATCCACACCTTTTGGTCTTGATGGCCTACGACCTTTAATGTTAATAAGATAGGGCATTCATCTAATATCCTATCCTCTATCCTTGTTTTCCGATGATGTTTTCTTTCTAAATCCTTCACGCAAGCCTTGCCAATATAGCCATAACTTGTCCAGAACACGAATGATATCATCAAGACATCCAAAACTGAGCCACCACTTTTGACAACATTCTAACCTGAGAAAGTTTTATTTGAGTCCACTGGAATATCTTGAGAGGAATTCATCACCTGAGCATTAAAAACCTTTGGAGCACCAGTTTCAGTTAAGTTCTCAACTTGATTCTCCGATGTTACCGGTGTAAAACCGGGGGGGTGTGACAATGAGGGGCTCGGCACATGATTAGTTGTCTATATGTCATTATGTTGTTGTAACTAAATACATTGAACTCTAGTCCTTGTACTAATTTTGTTGTTTTTATGGCATTTGATGTTTTCAAACTATGTCTGACCAAATCTCACCGAAAGCTAACATTTTCTTATATCACATACATATTTCGTAAGTCCAAGTTTCTATTCACATTCGTTTCATATATCTTGGAGAGAATTCAAAGATGAATTTGGATAATTGACTATCAACTTTGTCAACAAATGATCCGGAAACTAAGAACCAACTCGACTAATCAAAATTTGCAAGTCGTTCAACAAATGTTGTTGATGTTTTTCAACTTAAACCTTTACTACTTTTTTCTAGAATGACAGATGTAAAAGCGAAGACCACCTACACATTATAATACGATTTCTAACTCGTAGCCATCATAGCCATTGACGAAGTCACGAGAAAAACAATTTTTTAAAAGTCGCACTAAGAAACGAAAATATATATTAAAAGAAAGAATACAATTGCAATTAAACAATCATTTTCATTACTTTATCAATATTAACAAGACTAAGGAATCCATTGACTTGCTATGATGGCTACCTCAACAAAACAAACGTCTCCATTACTTTATAGATTCGTATATAGCTAAGACATAAATAACTACCCCCTCCGTCTCATTTTTATTGTTCACGTTTCTTTTTGGGGTGTCTCAATTTAATTGTCCACTACTAAAAATAGATAGGAAAGTTTGATAAAGTTTACTATATTACCCTTGTTTGAAATTATAATTACAAACTTGAAAGAAGACTTTAATTAATTAGTTAAGGGTAAAACTGTTATTTTGTCAAAAAAATAAGAAACAGAAAACAGTAAAAAATGCACTTTTCTTAAACGGTGTGTTTTTTGTCGGGGACAATAATTTACAAAGGTTTCCAGATCATTTGTTGGTTCTTCAAAGTTCAAACCAAATTTTGATTAGTAAATACAAAATTTACTAAAATTTTCTTCAAAGTTCAAACCAAATAACTTGAAAACAGTAAATACAATTAGTAAGGTTCTACGCTTCAAACCAAATAACTTCAAAAAGATAATTAGTAATGTCGATCGATTGACGATTCAAGATTCTTTTAAAACGAGTAATTGAATGAGATACTCATATATGCGTGGTCTAACCAAAGTACCCGCGCGGCCGTTTTCAACTCTTTTTTGGCCACCTCTTATAAAGAAGTCAAATGCCTTACCACTAAATCGACTAACGATGGATTAACAGTTTCATTTGAATGAATAAATGTAAAAGAAAAAAGTTTAGCATAGAATAATTAACAAAAAAAAAAAACGAAGAAAAGAAAAGGAATGATACGAACAAAACCAAGGCATCTTTACTTTTTACAATCTACACCCTTAACTTTCTCAAATATACAACTTACACCCTCAACTAAAGTAATTAGATAAAGAATAAAAAAAAGTCATTGTCATTCCAACTAAACACTACTTGTTGACTGTAGAAAATTGTGCAAAGTAATCAAATACTGGACCACACATGTCCCCTCTCACTTTGACTTTATACTACCACACCGGTCAAACCCATCGGTACAGGCGTCGGCGGCGCGTGGTTGTGGTGGTGGCGATGCTCCCCGTCGTATGTTACTAAAAGCATCTTTGAATCGTCTAGGCTTAACTCCACGCGCTTCCTTGCCGGACATCCTCTTCCGGTGTTACACTTGTAATATACTCTGCACATTTATAAAACAAATTTAGTCTCAATAATAAATCCATAAATGGGGTTAAGCCTTAAATTTTTATAATACAAGGCTTCTAAGAGGGTGTTGGTTTCGGGCTTATCGTAAGCTTAACATTTTATGTTGTAACAACCTTATGCAAGTCGAAAAGTTTCAAAATAAGCTACAAAAAGTGAGCTTCTGATATAAGCTTCAACAAACACCGCCCGTAACAAAGCGTTTAGTTTTAGCCAGTGTTTGTTTTGACTTATATAGCCTGCTTATGGTTTATTCGGTTTTGGGCTTACGTTTTATAAGCTTACTTTTTGTGACTTATTTTGAAGTTCATTACGGTATATGATTAATTTATATGAGCCAACAAGTCTCACAATAAGCCAGAAAACTGGGGCTAATGAAATATAAGCTGAAATCAAATAAACTTATAAGCACTCATATAAGTCAAAACAAACACCCTCTAATTGGCTTATACACATTATAAGGTTATGGAGTATTTCATATTATAAGCCGAAAATTTTCAAAATAAGCCACATAACATAAGCTTATGAAACACAAGCTTAAAACCAATTAAGTCATAAGCCGTCCATATAATCCGAAACAAACACCCCTCAATAATCTAAAAAAGTAGTAAAATATATATGAAGCCATCAATTACCTAGGGTAAATGGAACCGTCAATCCTCTTTTCACCGTATTTTTTCCACGTGTAATCATCAGCAGGTATACTCGTAATTTTAGATCCAATAATCGGCACTCTTCTTATTTCACGTTTCGAACTCATTTTCCTGAAATAAGTTTAACAAATTATTAGCGCATTAATATTTATGAGTAACAAAAATCCATTCATTTTATGACAAATGCATGAAACTTTTTCTTTTTTTTCAAATAGTTAATATGACAAACACACGGCGCACGATAGCTAGCCACAATAACAGTTGTCTAAAATGAGCCGCCTACCTTCTTTTGCAACAATGACACCCGCTTTTCGAAACAGATCCAGATCTATGCAAAGACGAAGAAGAAACAACAGGATGATCGGTGTTGCATCTTTTCCGGTGAGTCGACGGCAACGGCGGTTTTCTCGACGAAAACGTCGGCGCCGGAGCTACTATACCTAACGATTTACCGGTCGAAGATGAGCTTGTTGACGGTGACGGTGATTCCGTAGCTTTTTGTTTATTCTCCTCCGATTGTGAAGAAGTTGAAGGCCCGTCGGAAAACGCCGCCGGAGCACGGCGGAACCGCGCGTGACCGGTGCGTTTGACGGCGCGTGAGAGGTTAAACTCATGTCCTGATGAAAACTGAAACATATTGTGAAGAAGATGATCTACTGTTTGTCCAACGCAATCGACCGCCATTGATGGAAATGAGTTACACACAGTGAAGGTGTTTTTAGTGTGTGTTTTTTTGGTAAGAGAGATTCTGAATTAAATGAAATGAATAGAGGGATTTAAGGGTGGTTATATATTGAGATTGAGATTTTGATCGGACGGTTGAGATTGGTTTGACTTTAATTAGTGCGTAATAAATAGTTGAGTGGAGAAAATATTGGTATAAAGTCAAACAATCAATATTGAATATTGAATGCTTTTTAGAAAGAGTAAATTGCGAAGTTAGTCCATGTGGTTTCGTTAAATTGCAAGTTCAGTGTTTATCTTTTTAAAAGTGTATTCATCGTTTTTGTGAGAAACTTACAAGTTGAGCTGAGCAAAATCAACTCAAAACCGAACCAAACCAATAAACCGAGCCGAATCGGACCGAACCGACCTTATTCAGTTTGGTTTTCGATTTTATATAATTATGGTTTTCGGTTTCAGTTTTGCTCTGTTCGGTTAGCGTCAAAACTAAGAAAAATACATTAAACTATTTAAACCGGTTTTGCTAGGTTAACTTCGGTTCGATTTCGGTTTTTGCTAGGTTAACTTCGGTTCGGTTCCCGGTTCACGTTTTTTTCAAAATCGGTTTTCGTTTCGGATCGGGTTTGGTCAGTTAGGTCCGGGTTTGACCCGTTGGTCTGCATTTTTAGCTCTTTGCGAAAACTAAATGACTAATTTACTCTCACATAGAAAAAGTGAGAAGAGGTAGTTTAATAATTTAATTTTAGCGGAGGATCGTATGTGCACTTGAATGAATGTACTTTCGAGATGACAAGGACTAAACCAGCAATTTAATCAAATCACATGAACGAATTTTGCAATTTACTCTTTTGAGAAATAATAATGAAATGAAATATTTAATTGGGTTAAATGGTATGAATGTGTGTGTAGCTGTAAACCATGCGTTTTGAATGTCAAAGGGGAAAAAATAATGAATGTCAAATGTAGGAACAAAATAGTGGTCTTGATAAAATAATGTCGATGAGTTTTAATTATTGATTTGGAAGATTGTACGGGGATTTTATTGTGTTTTTAATTGTTGTGGGTCTAGTGTTTGATTAAATAGTTTTTTCTAATGTTCGTGTGTGTTTAATGATGTGTTTGGATGATCTTTAGACTCATAGTAATGCAATCACAAAAGTCACAAAAGTGATCAAATTACTCTCGTTACATCAGTGTTATCTCGTTTTTTTCTTAGATCAAACATATATCAAATGCTCGTATTAAGAAAACCACGCTCACAATGAAAAAACAACCTTACAAAATAAATTAAAAAAACACACACACAAACACTTCAATTCTCTCGATCTGTCAGTGGAACCGAATAATTTATTTCACCTATCCCACTTTTATTTCATTTTCTTCGTAATGTCTTATTCTTTCTCTTCTTTATTTTTATAAATCAAAAATCGTTACTTACCAAATGAATGCGAGTGTAAAGAAAAAAAAATAGTGTTCTCTAGTATCATTTAAAGAGAAAGACAAAACAAAAAATTACTAATAAAGAAATATGATTTGATTGATTTTGAAATAAATATTTTTTTCTCAAAATTTAACTAAAAATATTTCAAATCTTATTTTTTTTACTTATAATTAGTCAAAAAACTTGATAGTTGAATGCGTATATATTCACAATGGATGATATTATGGATACATTTAACTATTTTTTTCGCCGTTTTACCCAATGTATTGACATGCTAAGACATATTTTTATTATTTTTTAATATGTATTTTTTTTCTCTTTTATCATTTTTGACTTGTCAAACTACATTTTATGTTTCGTAAAAGTTTTACACACTTTACTAATAAGAAATGATAGTTTCTAATGATTTTTTGCTTTGAAATTTGTATGTTTTACTACTTTTAATTTATTAAATTTTATATTTTATGTTTTTTATTTGATAACTTTATAATAAAAATAACATTATAAAATAAAATAATAATTTTTTAAAAAAAAATTATTACTTTTATTTAGAAGTACTAATAACAACCCCATACTAATACAGGACTCCTTAGTCCGTAGCACTACAGTACACTACTACGGTTTTTTATACATTACGTTTGGTAGTAAGACAAATCGTGTAACTTTCTTTTCGACATTTGGCGTGGCATGGACTTTGGGTTTGCGTGTATAGACTTTGTCTTGAGATTGGGAATCTTTTGGACGTTAATACAAAAGAAAACAAGTTAAAAATGATTCCCACTGCTTTTTTTCTTTACCAGATCAAGGCTGCAAAGTGTAAATTTCGTAAACAATATGGTTCACTATCAACCCCTGATAAAATGCTTATATTATACTTTCTACCATTTGGTTACTAGTATAACCAAAAGATGCTTTGATGTTGCATGTCATGATGTCTAAATGTCTAATATAAGTCTAACTGCTACCTAAACAAATTAGATTAATGGAATTAAAAGAACCAATTGATTCACTTTCAAAAAATGTGTTTGTTCGTTGATGCAACTTAGTAAAACGATCCCATGTGTTATTATAGTCAACAAACTAACTTGATAACTGCTTATAATGCAACTAGGTGTACGTGGCATGTAAGCTTCGACTTTGGATTATTAACTCGAGACGTGTGGCTCTAGGAATCGGGTCTTGTATACGTGCGTAAACGCTTTAATGTTCAGAAACAATTATCGAACTGCATGTCGTACCTCAATGACATTGTGTTCTTGGTCAAACCGGGTTTCACGCGTTTCGAAAAAACATGGTCATTTTCTTGCCAAAGTCTCTCCTCTAGACAAACATAGCTACGTACCGGAACGTTAGCTAAAAGTTGTTGCTTGTGTAGTTTGAACATGAGTTTCAACTGTGCAATCTCGAATCCCTACCATTAGGCTTCGAGTTTTCGACATTCGTCAAAGAATCTCAACACTTGTTGACTGTTAGTACAAAATACGTAATGGGTTGAGTGGATGGATCTGGGGAGTTATTGGACCAGACCTAAGGATGAGATCTTGTACTAAATCAAGTATTGAGATGATTCCCTGCACAATGAAAGGTAAATCGTTAGTCTTACCGTGGGGACGGACCCCACGATTGGACTCCGGCGCAAGAGTAAGTAAACATATTTGTCAGAGAATGTCAAAGTATGTGTGTATGAAATGTGGTCAGAAAATCATACATTGTGTGCCTTTTTATAGGTGAGCCAAATATTAGGTTTTCCTAATATTTCGCTCATTTCTATTAGTGGGACGCTTATCGAATAAGGGTCTGCATTAATCGTGTCTTGAGGACGTGGGTCCCCTTCCGCGGATGTTGCTTGGTCCGCGGAAGGCCTATCAGGTCCGTCTTATTTCTTCCGGGCCGTACCAGCACGGGACTGGGCTTAGGAGGTGTTTGTTTTTTTAGAAATGCTTCTTAATAGCATCTTAATCTGATTCATTCAGACGCGGTCAGATATTTGGATCATTAAGACTGTTTGTTTTTTTCAAGCTATTTAGAGGCAGTAAGAGGCAAGCAGTGTTAAGAGCGTTTGTTTTTTTTCTGATCATTAAGAGGCAGTAAGAGGCATAAACCTCTTACTGAACTAGATGTGGAGGGTGTCTTAACACCTCTTAATGTCTTTTTTTCTTACTTTTTTTTTATTTTTTTTTTCAACTTTGTTATGATTTTTTTTTTAATTTCTTGATTTTTTTTTCTTGTTTCACCTTTGTCTTTTGTATTAAAATTATTAAATAAAATCATTGCATATGTTTTGTTAGATAATTGAGTGTATAAGATGATATGTGTCAACTCATATTTTTTTCAAATTGAAAGGTACGATTTCGGACTCATACATCTCAATTCTAACGCGACTCATTTAGTTAATCGCTTTAAAAAGTTCAATTCAAATTTTAAATTGATTATATTATAAAAGTTGTTTTTTTATTTAATGAAGTTTATTGCTTGTGTGAATGCAATCGTTTTATATTTAAATTGTAAAAACTATAGTTTAACACATCTAAACATTTCTACCAAAACAAACAGTTTTATTTCATTGAGATTCAGATTTTCAACTACTTATTCAGATTCAGATGGAAATCAGATTCAGACTTTTCTACCGAATATTCAGATTCAGATTTAGAGCCTCTTAATAAACAAACAGCACCTTAGTTTTGGCCTATTATGCTTTGCGATTCTCTTGTTGGGCTTGGGCCCTTGTATAATTTATGTAATTTAGGCCCGGAGGCCTATTACACGTATTATACGTCATCAAGTCCCCCCAGTCTAGTGTGTCTATTGCGTGCGATTGTTATTGCGTGCAGTAGATATTACTAGACTCGGGTTCTGGTGCTCCTTGTATTTTTGCGCCCTCCGTGCTTGTCTTTCCGCGACATTACGTTGCCCTTGTTAGGTGGGACGTGGGTGACGTGGTCTCTTTGTGGCCTTTCACCTTTTAACTGATTTGACTGGTTAGTCTAACTGTTTAACTGTCATCACTATCTTTTACTTTTCATCCTGGCCATTGACTCGGAGGTCATAGCCACGTGGAAGCATCTGGAAGGAGCTTGCACTTACTATACTGAGGGTATAAATACTTGTTAGCCTTAATTTTATATAAGTCGAACAAGAATGTTATCGGTCTTTTTAGTCATAATTAGTCTTGTTAAGTAATAGG
>BQNB010064184.1:17680-35413 GCA_026074375.1 Tanacetum coccineum
AAATTTATAGTAGGCTTGAGTCTATGTCCTTTCCACAAAAACACAAACAAAGATAATCCAATACTGTTGAAATGTAAAGGTGTAGCCCAAACACGATTAAATGAGAAAATGAACAACAACAAAAAATAAATAAATAAAAATAGGCCGTGAGCTTATGAAAAGGAAAAAAATGTGAAAAATAAGCCATGAGATATAATCTCAAAAAGTTGTCGAATAAGCTCAAACAATAACCACAACTAAAACATTAACCCAACACACACGAATACAATACACCACCGGTTAGCTCTTGATACCAATTGTTATAATAAGAAACACTAGCTAACTCTTTGATCCGGAGGTCGGGAGGATTAAACAAATAAAAAGCCATATTATTGATGAGAGAAAAAGATAGAGAGAAGATGTGTGTGTCTAGAGAGAGAAACAAGAACACACATACTTTTACAAAATGAATCCTCACCCCTTCATTGAAGTATGGAGGAGGTATTTATAGTCCAAACACAACTAAACTATCCTTAATAGTCTAATCTAGTCCCTGCGTGTTTGGCTATTTATGAACTAATGTAATTCCGTATAAGTCCTTATATTTTAAGGTTAACTATCTTCCCCCAATATGTGAACATACATAATTACTTACAATGTTCCTATCAAGTACAAATACAACATGATAAAATGACATCTAAGGCGCTTCCAATGCTGAAGATGACGTCTTTGTCTTCTAGTCTTGATACTTGTACTCCAGCTTAGATCTTTAGTGTCTTTAATTATACAGGAACCATTGTAGTATGCATGAGTTGGATTAACTTCCTCCCAATTCATGCAGCATGTCCTGAAAAGCTTTCTTCATAGACTCCTTTTTGGCGAAGTTTCTGAATCAGCTTCCCCCTAAACCAACATCCTTATCTTGAGCAGATTCTGAAACTTTGATGTAGCTAGAAAAAACTTCTGTTTGACATTTACGTGCACATCAGAATTTTGTAGAAGTAGAAAACCACATCAAATACTATTGTTGCTTGTCATTAGGTCTTGGTGAATATCCGTTTGGGGGTACATGCGAGAAATCAGCAATAATTCTTCTTACGTATGCAGAATACTTCACAAACCATACTTAGTAAAGTTACGTATATACTACTTCTCCCCTCTGGAAGTTGACATATAGTAACATCAAAGTCAACTAAGTCCCGGATGTACACATTTCCCCCATGATGGTTGCGAACTCTCGGAAGCATCATTGTCGTGTACGTCCATATACTCGAGAAGTTCTTGTCATAAGCATCATTCTTGAAATGTTATGAAAGACATTGAAGAACTTTGAAGGATTTTGCTTAGACTATGAAGTACCATTGATGTTCTGTAGCTTTAATTATCCCATGGAGGGGAACAAAATTGATGATAGCATCTCATCCTATAAACTCCTTGGTTACTTACAACTCGTATTTGTCGGCTTTGTTGTGTCCACTTGTTGAAGAAACCTGATTTACCAAACTTGAAAATGATGTAGATCCTCAAAATTTGTTAACTTACTAATCTTGCATGTTGTTGATTGAAGACGGTGCAAGATTTAATCTATAAAGTACCTCTATAACCAGTCCTAGAAGTATAAGAAGTTACACACATCTTAGAAATTTTCCTCAGCGACATTGCGTGTGACACTGGTTTACATGTAACTCTTTAATGGATAGCTATAACCCGTGAGCCACTAAAAATGTAACTCCTTACATTAGGAAATCACTAGTTAATCAAGTCTCTAATAATATAGCATGTATACGTTCAAGCAAGTCATCAATCGATAGATTGGGTTTGAAGAAAAGGGGTAGAAAATAGAAGGAAGTCTTGATGATGAAATAAGTAGATGCCTTCGTGAAACCCACTTCAATCTCAAATAAGGGATACCAAATCAACTTCGTGATCACTTGTCATCGTAATCCGAATCTTTAGCCGTTTGACGTTTTAGTGAATCTTATTCGGATCATTTTTAGTGTTATGTATCTGTTTGTTGTGTTGTTGAAATCAATTAACGTTCACGGGATTTTACAAGTCTATGATTTAAACCATAATAAGAATCGACTTTTACGGGATTTTACTAAATCAAGAAAGAACCGTGAATAAAAAATGTTGTTGGTGAAATCGTTGTTGAAATTGAAGTACGTAAGATTTTGTTGACAATTAATGAGCTTACGAGGATAAACGATGCAAAACCGGTTAACTTAGAAGGGTTAAAGGTTAAATTATGAAAATAAGGACCAATGGTGCAAACTAGAATCAACTAGAAGGTTAATGATGCAATAATGGATGAATGGTGAATTGGTTATGAAATCCAGGGGCCAATTTTGCCAATTTCGAAATAATTTTGAATTATAAAAAAAAACACGTCCCTCCCTTTTTTTCTTTTCTTCTTCGATTGAAAATTCACCAAAAATGAAACGAATTTAAATCTTGTCTCGCAAAGTCGTACGGTTATCGACGGTGAAAACTAAATATATCACGTTGATCGAAACGAGTTCACGATGGTAATTGTATAGATTATAAGTCTTGAAACTAACCGACACTCAAAACCGTAAAACCCGAACAATACTTAGTTGTTCGGTTTGCACTAGCCTTGCTTGTTCGGTTCCTTAACTAATAACAAGTTGTTCGGTTCACACTGTTTGCGAGTTGTTTGGTTGACATTGTTTGTGAGTTGTTCGGTTGACATTGTTTGTGAGTTGTTCGGTTCTCAAAGAAAAAAAAACGAGTTGTTCGATTCACACTGTTTGTGAGTAGTCCGGTGCAAGTAGTTCGGTTCTAACTCGAAAACAAGTTGTTCGGTACTCAAAGAAATCTAGTTGTTCGGTTCATGAAGAGACAATGAGTTGTTCGGTTCAACATAATATCAAACACCTTGAACGCGTCTTTCTTCGACTCTTGTTTCAGCCAAGTTTGTCTTGTCTTCACCGTGTACCACAACCGAATAAGCCAACCACAAATAAATAAGCCACGTGAAAGTAAGTTGTAAATAAGCTTGTGAATAAGCTCTAGATATAAGCAGTTGTTGAAGACAAATAAGCTACTTAACGATTTAAAGACAAGAGTGACAAACTTTTTGTTGAAAGAAGCTATTCTGTTAGACACAAATAGCAACCACCCCTTAACAAATTTTGTCGACACAAATAATTTCTTTCACAACACAGAAACGCACCCCTTTTTGTTAAACCAAAAACGCACCTTTTTTTGTTACTTATATAAGCCCAAATGAAAGTTGTGAATCCCAAATCAGCCACGTTTTTTGATATGCAAGACAGTTTGATTTGTTTAATCTAAGCAAATAGAAAAAAATAATAACAAAAAAAATAAGCGATTTGCAAAATAAAGCTCCTATATTAAGCCGAACCAAAAAGCTTAAAAAAGCTCACAACGAAACCATAAACACAACACACACGAATAAAATACACCCCCGGTTAGCTCTTGATACCAAATGTACACAATAAGAAACACTAACTAGATTTCGATCCGGAGGTCAGGGAGGATTAAACAAGAAGTAAGCCATATTATTTAGAGAGAGAGAGAAAGGAAAAGATGTTTGGCTGTTTTTAGAGAGATAAAAGAACACAACACACACACACACCTTATTGAGAAAAAATAAGAAAGAATACTCACCACTCCATGGAAGTATGGAGGGGTATTTTAGTCCAAACACCAACTTAAACTATCCTCAATAGTCCTAATTAGTCCCTGCGTGTTGGATATGAATGATCTAATGTTATTACGGATAGTCACATATTTTAAGGCTAACATTTAATTTTGTGAAATTCTTTGTAAAAAGGTATTTGGAAAGAGGGAAAATATTTTCTTGATCTACTAATCATGCTTAATGATTTGTTGGTTCATACTCAAAGTGATTACTAATCCTTAGAAATGGAATTTTAGAGATTTAATAATTTGTAAAAATCGTTAATTTTATCGTAAACGTTTTACTCAATTTTGTTATTAACAAACGTTAATGGAGGTCGAAAAATATAAATAACGTTTTAGACATTATTTGTATTAACATTCTCCCCCTTTTTGATGATGACAAAATATAAATCATTTTTGTTTAAAATTATAAAGTTACAAAATATTAAATGAGTTTTGTTCAATTTCTTACCCCTTTTTGTCGAATTCAATCAAGGAATGACCGTCGGGTAGTTTGTAGGAAGATAAGAAACCGCGATATCAGACTCCCCTTGAGTTTATGCCCCCTCGTTTCGGGACACTAAGGGATCGTTTCATACGGAAATGTTTGCTACCAAAACAAAGTTAGCGATACAAGTTGCAGACAATTATCTTTAAGCAAACACATTAGTATTTAAGTCACATCAAAAGAGAGTTTCATTTAACAATCAAAGGAAAAACTCTATACAATAGCAAATGCAACTAATACATTCATACAACATAAGATAAAAATAGAACTAATACAAGATAATTAATCTATAAGACACACTACATACTTCATGATATAAAGAGAAGTACAATACTTACATATGTCTAAAAGATTCATGATTCATAGAGAATGACTTGTTTGTGCAAAAAAAGTTTAGGTGACACGTTATGAAAATTGAAGCCATTCAAAGTGTGGAGAGTGTGAGGTGATTACTGGTAGTGAGATAGATACTCAAGTCGAGGCAAACATGAGTTCATATCATCTCTTAAGTTAATGAAAAGTGTGTCGCGTTTGTTGAAAGCCAACATATACAAGTTGACCCATGGTAGTCATGGTGGTTGTAGTAAAGAGGATTGCCCATGATAGGTGGTTGAGGTTGTGGTGGAGATGGTGGTGATAGAGTGTCATGAATGTGATCAGGAGGAGTGATTGGTGACAAAGAGAGTGTGATATCCAAAGAAGGAGGACTTCTGAAGTGGTTAGGGTTAGAGGTCTAGTTAGGAACATTCGAAATGTTGTAAACAATGGGTTCAAAAGGAATGTAGGAGAAGTTGGTTCATTTGAAGATGGTGGTGAAATTTGAAGTTTTGATTGAAAAAAAAGAGATGTGTTCTCTTGGCTTGATGAGGGTTTTATTGGTAGATGTGGTTTTTGATGTGCATTTAGAGGGAGTGGAGATGAAGAAGTTGATGTAGGAGAAGTGTAGGTGTGTGACATCTTCATCCTAGAGATTTCGATTAATAGATTGTTAGGAGGAATTATGGTTAGTTTGATTTTCTTGGAAGGGTTAGAAGAAGAAGCTGTGGTGGAATTCATGGTAGAATTGTTTGAGGAAGATAAAGATGGTAAGAAGAATGAGAATGATGGCTTATTTAATTGGAAAGCAAATGATCAAAGTAGAAAAGCATGAGACTTAAGAAAAACAAATTCTAAAAGTTGTTTAGCAAAATGCAGGAAGTTTAGCTGGGTCTAATAGAGAATAGTCAACTGCATAGAAAATCAGGTAATCATAGTAAAATTTCTGTGACTTTTGATGGCGGTCCTAAATATATAAGGGGGCTGCCCCATGTTTATGGGGGCCGTTCTCTGAAGACATGGAAATTTTCTAGTTTTTCTGCAGATCATGTAAAAAATTTCTATATTCCCCTTTTGCAATCAATTCTATTTCATCATGAATCATCTAATTCTTAACAATTAAATTCATAAAACTAACCATTCAAAATTCAATTAAAGGAACACATATAAGCATATTGACTAATAGATAAGCATGCATATCATCATAGAGGTAATTATAGTGTATCAATTACCATTAAAAAAAACAAGTGTTTAGGATGATAAAATCAAAAGATCATCCAAGGCAAGTTATGTTGCCCGTAATACATGCTAAGTTACCACTAAATAATATAGGTTTAAGTACTAAAGGATCATGAAGTAATGAGTAATATAATTAATAATGTCACAAAGCACATTTTCATATTGCTCACTTCTTGATATTTCTCCACAAGTTTTTGAGGCCTTTCCCGATTGACTTTAATCCACCACGGTGCTCGTGTCTAATCTGAACTTGACGGTTGATGATTTCGATTTGACGGGTGTAAAAGGGTTTCAAGTGAGGGTCAATGTTAGGTGGATTTTGAAAAACTTGGAGGAACTTGATTGGGTAAGATTGACATAACGAATAGGGGAAGGAGTGCTTGCACGCGAGGTCCCTTCGCCATTTCCATCATCATCATCATTGTTAAGATGAGAAGAGGATGGTTGGTCAAAGGCGAAAGAAGAAGAAGTGGAGTAACGACCTTTTCTCGTGCCATGATCCTTTCTAGGCTTTCGCTCTTGTTGAGCGGCAAGAGAATTCATGGCACGATCGTACAAGACATAAAGATGTCATTGTATACCAATCATGATTTTTATTCCTTGATGATTTAAACAAACGGGTCAATAACATACCATAGGGTAAGATCAACCACTTTTGTTTAGTGACCCACTCCATTGTTTGCCATGAAATTAGGAAAGGTTGACACTTTTCAGAGTGTAGGACACTGAAAGCAATTGTAACAAAGACACGCGGGAACATGATCCCGATTACCCCCCAGACAAAAAACATTTTCCCGAATAATCTCTTCCAAAGGCTTCAGGGTTGGCTCAATTTCACGAGTTAGAACTTGATATTCAAAAACATTAATTTCTTCCTCATGACAAATGTGACGGACTTGACCTTCTCTATCTATTCGAATAGATGTAATCAAGGTTATAAATAGCGTGAAGCGTGACGTAGCGGCATAGCCAAGCCTCAAGCTTTAGCATGAGACGTTGCGTCATAGCGTTTTTAAGGCGTGACTTAAAGCGGCAAAAAATATTTATTGAGTGGTCAATAGTAGTAAGCTACTAGGCTTAAAATTGAGTTATAGAGTTACTAAGCCTGAATCTCATGCAACCCAAATCATAAATACTTGTAAATAAGCTCAAGTCTAATAAATATCTTAAAAAATTCAAAAAATAAATAAATCTCTTAAAAGCTTCAAAAAAAGGTGCCACGCCTTGCGCTATAGCGCGCTATATCACGCCTTATCACGCTTTATTGCACGCCACGCCTAAAGACGACGCCTTGGCCTGTTTCGTAACGTGGAGGCTACGCCTCGCGCTATGGCGCCGCTATAGCGCGCTATAGCGGCGCTATTTAGAACCCTGGATGTAATGATGTCATCAGGAGAAGGAGGGTTGGTTTAATATGGACCATCCGTTAGGACACCATATGCCAACTCGTCAAGTGACCATTTGTCAGTAAATACGCAGGCACCCTCGCAAGGTATGTCAAGAATTTGAGCAAATTCTTCAAGAGAGTAAGAAAAGAATTGATTTTGAATCACAAATTCGATGAACATTTCACCTTCATCGAAATAATTTATTTGATATTGACTATAAAACTCAAGAATGAAACGAGGACAGATTTGGTCATTAATTTCAAGGAGACACTCAAACTCAACAAAGCTGAACATAGATCAAACATAATTTAGATCCACAAAGTTGTCAAAAACCACCCGCCCCTCATGAATGCAACGACTTTCAAGGTTTCTTAGTGTTCTTTTATAGGTGTACGGTATTCATGTGATATTATTGGCATATAGGCTCTTGTATTTTTGTGATCTTCGGATGACTTACGAGGTATGATTCCCTAAAACAAAAGCATATCACATTTTATTACCGTTTACTTATAATTTGTTATGCACATTGTTACTAGTGTGTGCCTAAATGTGACAAATGTGGAGTAACGATTAACTCGACCTAAAAATTAAAATCTTAAGAGTTAATCCAAACGCTCCTTAGTTTGATTTTGCTCATCAAACATGTCGAAAAATACATATGAATTATGTATCTCGACCTTTGTTCATGAGATCATTATGCATGTGTTTGAAAACGTTTTTAAGTTGTATTGACAATGCATAACCACAATTTCATTATGTTCCTAACGTGAGTAATTTGAAAATAAAATTGGGGTTTTGGTTCGAAATCAATTTTTCAACAAACTCACAAATGTATGCAAATCCTATGTCTACGGGAAGCATATTAGTTATACATTGTATCCTAGTAGTATTAATTGTACAAATTTGAAAGAAAAATAAAAAATCCCCAATTTTAATTTTTGTGTTCATCATGAACCCTAGACTCAAATTGAAAGAAAATAGATGAAATGACTTACAATTGATGATCTTTAAGATGTTGTGAATGATTGTAGATGTTGATTTTATCTTCAATTAGTGTTTCAATAGGTGATTTGAGTCGTGTTCATCGCTGCAGATATGAAAGGGGGTGTTTGTTTTTCTGTTTTGAATTTTTTTTGATTAAGTGTTCAATTTTAGTGTCTGCTGATGGCGGTCCCATATCGCCTGGCGGTCCCAAATATATTGGGGGGCCGCCTAGGGTATGGGGGCCGCCCTCAGCGAGGGGTTTTGGACTTAGTTTTTGACGAAAATTTTACAAATATGAGTGACATTTTAATTTGCATTTCGCGAATTAAAAATGCTTAAAGTACTTCGGATGAAGTATTTAAGTTGTCATGACACGGAATGGAACACGGACTAGAATTGAGACAGAAGAAGGAGAAGCGGACTAATGTGATTTATGGAATGTGTTCCATCATTCCTAAACCAAGACGTAGATAGTTAAACGATTCACGTTTAAGGGGTTTCGTAAGAATGTCGGCGATGTTGTCGACGGACGACACTTTTTCGATTGAGATATGTCCTTTCTGGACATTATCACGAAGAAAGTGGCGATGAATTTTGATGAGTTTGGTTCGAGAATGTTGCACCGGGTTTTTGCTGTCAATCGAGCCTTTATTGTCGCACATGATCGGGACGTCATTGAGTCAAATGTCGTAGTCAATAAGAGCTTGTTTCATTCATAGTGCTTGTTGACATGCCTTTCCGGCGCTTACGTATTCGGCTTCGGTAGTGGATATAGCAAGAGCGATTTGTTTCTTCGAGAACCATGATGTTAGACAACATCCCACGAACGTACAAATACTGCTAGTGCTCTTTCGGTCCACATAATCTCCCGCATGATCAGATTCGGCATATACTACTGTTTCTATGCTGGTCCCCTTATGATATATAATCTATCCATATACTAACGACGGAAACGTCTAGCAACACTCACATTCATTTTTAAAACTAGAAATGTCTGAGATCAAGTTTCAAAAACATTCTCAGTATCGTGGTTATGTATCTCTTGCTATAATCATCCCTTTGTTCAGATACCGTTAAACCATGGATATGGATCCTAACTCATTCCATATAGTTTAACCATTTAGATTCTCGTTATAGAATTTAATACAGATATACCAAATGTAATCAAGAATCATCTTGAATTACCCTTTGGGCACGGCCATGCAATTATCTGATTAATTCTAAAGAGGCGCCAAGGTATCATTCTACACATATCAAGTGGAGGAACAAATTCTTTTTTAAATACAAGTGTTATGAATGCTGCTTCACATCACTTCTAATAATAGCCTTTATAACTACCATTTTCAGGATATCGTTTGACTTATAATTAAAAAGTGATAACCACGCATGCAAAACTTGTTTGTATCTCAAGTCTAAAGATGACTTATTTAACCATTTTCGATATCTTATTCATGAAAAGGATCCAAAAGTAAATATTCGAAGGTTGGGACGTCCAATATGCATCATTTGTGAATAACATATGAGTTTGTTGAGAACCATCCATATATTTAGAGAATATAACCAATACTCATATTTGCCGTATATAACAATATTCCCATATTGTTAACCGACAATGGACATATTTAGAATGATAAAATCATTTAAGGATTAAACATGCAAATATAAGATAACAATTATTATATGTATGAATAACAAATACCATGTATCTTCATTCATCAGAAAGTAAAAATTGTCTTACAATCCTAATTATCCAAATACTAAAAACAGATATGCATGAAACTAATTAGCAAGTTGAAGTCTAATGTTTCTAACATTCTCAACTCTTTCTTTACAAAACAGCTAAATAGTCATATGAGTAAACTTTCCGAATACTTATTTTAAATTCACAAATTTGTGAAGGATTTGAATGATATGATGAGTGTCGTATATATATTTGCATACTATTGCAAGTACTATAGTATGGAAATGTGACAGTACCTTTTACGAGGTATTTGAAGTCACCAACATACTTATCTTAGACAGTCATCTTTACAGTCTCTTAAAATGTAAAATATCCTCGTTCTTTAATGTGTATTGCAACAATGCTCTTAGCTGAGCATATCTAGTTAGCAGATTTATCATAAATGATGAAATTCTACTTCAACTAGAATTGATTATACTATAGCATTATGTGTACACAAACAACACTATGCCTTATATAATTCATAAACGTTTGTTTTAACAGTCAGCTAAATCACTCTCAATTAGATACTGTTGTTATTAGCTCATCATGCTCTTGTACAAAAGTAACAAATAGTCTCATACACAATATAAGATACATATACATGATGAATACTTAGTAAAAAACACAAGGTTTCTATCCATGTATTAAATTATCTCAAGTGAAATATGTCATTTAAGACTTGCTTCAATGATATATTGCATTGTGTTGGACTTAATCACCGCATATGTTTATTTTAATAAACATTTATTCCAAGATCATTTTTTTATTTCCTAAATTCCCAAGTGAAGTTTCATTCCAATATCAAGGATTAACATCTAGCTTCGATGGAACGATACCTTCAATATGTTACACAACATATGAATTTTAAGGAAATAAACATAGTGCTCCCACTTGATGTCAGGTATATTCAGGAGTCATCTTAATTTAATCAAAAATCATACTGTAATTAAACTTAAGATCTCAGCTCCTAGATGCATGATCTAATCCACACTTAGATTCTTTTATTTTGTATACTTTATAAAGATTATTTTAAACTCATAACCCTTTTCGATTACACACCGTCCTCGCAAAAGTAATCATAAAGGAAAGAGTTATAAAACTTAATTGCCATATTTCAAAAATATACTCATAACCCTTTTCGATTACACACCGTCTTCGCAAAGGTAATCATTAAGGAAAGAGTTATAAAACTTAATTTTCTTTGATTCAGATTCAAGAAAACATGTATGACATTTACTTATCTTTATATAATTAATGCGTGTAGAAAAGAAAGATTTAATCATAGTCAATTGCTTGAGTAAGATTAAAACCTTTTGTCATCAGTCATGCATTAATATGTATACAATTTTGTCCTTGTGACCCTTTCTTAAAAAGAAACTCATTATAACCTTTCAGTTTAACTGTTTGGTGAAAGATCAATCAAGCTCAAAACATTGATTGTTTTTTAAGGACTGCATCTTATCATTCATAGTTCTAAGACATTTATCAAATTTAAGATGTGATAATTCATCTTATTAGTTAGCAGGTTTACTATGATCCTCTAACTTATATTCCTCAGGATTGATAATAAAATATCATTCTTTATTTATGAGGCATCCTTGCGGATTTATGAATGAGAGTTACATTATACTTTGATTCGACATTTTCATGCTTAACCTTAGTATGACATCAGCAAGTGAATTCAGAAGGTTATGTATTTTGTTCTTGAATATCTTCAAGATTTTAATATGCTCCCACTTACTTTTGTAATCAGAGATAATTCTCTAAATACTAAGTATTTAAGTAACAATAAATTTTTCTTAAATGGGACAACAGAATACATTTTACAGTTCTCATCTCTAGTTTGTTAATAATACGCTTCATAAGATATTAACAAATTTCAGAACTTTAATCAAGACATAATGGGAATCATCCCAATCCACAAATAGATAATGTCTCGAATACCTTCTAGGTTGGAACTATATTGAGTGTATCTATGACATAAACAAATTTCTAACCTTGATCGATTTTGGAGGTAGAGCAATTAAAGTTATAAGAAATCAAACAATATGAATATAGTTTGTTTCAAAGCAATAGACATACCATAATCATATTGGAATTGTGAGACTCCATCAGAATTCCTTAGATAATTTAATTCTCTTTGGATCAAATACTCGTCAATTGGGTCTAGCCAAATTGAATACATAGTATTTTAAAACCAAGTGCATGCTATAACGTATATTTCTTTAAATAGTACTAAAACTCTATGTTTATGTGTTTCAAGAAAACAGAACATGTCAAGTATACGTTAAACGTCATTGAATAATTCAAGGACATCATGTTTATGTGTTAACAAGAAGATATAACAATTTTACTACTTACTTTATGTTATGAGTCACTGATAAATTCAAGGACTTTATAATTATGTCTTAACAAGGAAACATAATTATACTAACTAAAGTAATTATGACCGCAAACTATTGAGTTCAATAGTAATTTCAAGTTAATTTCATACTTTATAATCATGATTATATAATTAACCATGATTATTTTGACTAAAACATATAGTCAATGAGTTAAAGTAGCTATATTTTATATCTTGACATTTAAATGTAATAGGGCAACAAACATCGTGTGTGTTTAAGTCCTAGTAGATTTATTAGCTTCCTTACCTTGCGGTCAAGAGAAACCAATTATCATATTGTTATATGTTATTCCTTGCACACACTTAAGATTTCTCCCACTTGTGTATGGGACAACATGATCTAAAAGTAAACAAACAGTACGACAAGCGCTCGATTGTATAAACAATATGATAGTGTCATAGATATTACAAGTAGATATCAAACCATAATGCTTAATAAGGAGTTGTGGATTATTATTCTATAGATAACGTTTTGAAAAGCAACATCGGAAAGTGCAACATGTTATCTTATAGAATAAAATGCAATTTTTCTTAAAACCATGGTCGTTCACATTTGGAAAGTAATGAATTGTTTCAAAGCAAGCTAAAAATAATATGGGCAACTAACAAAGAAATAAATCTTGTAGCTCCCACTGAATTTAACAACATTACATGAATGCATTTTCAGTTAATAAAACGCAAAGCTCCCACTGGATTTGTCAACATTGTAAGTGTTACATCACCAGTAGAAAGCAAATAGCGATTTATTTACGTTCCTACTCTCTTAGAATGCCTACAAGTAGCAAAGTACTTAGGTATTGAACAGAGTATATGAAGTTCTACTTATGTAGATAGGGACTAGCCATTCATGCTTTCATTAACTTGAACATTTAACATGCAATTCCTCCTTTATTGATCTCTCTAGCCACCAAGGTGTTTAACACTATAAGGAATTAAATAAGTTCAAGAAATATACCTAGAAGACCTGCTAGTAATTTCCTTTACTCATTGCGGTTTATTGAGAATTCCTCTTATTAACATTTAAAACTCATACATCGTCTTGACAAGTGCAAGATGTTATATTTTTGGTAGCTATAAAAAATGTTCTTTAGTCACACTAAATATTTATATTTTATCTTTTAATGATTTCATAACCAAAAAAGGGTAATGAAAGATTGTAAGTGAGTTTAAATATAATGAGAAAATTTTAGCTGTAATCCTATCTTAGTTTGTCAACCAAGGAGAAGAAATATGAGTAAGTATTACTCTTCTTACCAGGAAAAAAGACTATGTTTGTCTTTTTAAGAAAACATACTTTCGTTTACGAATTATGTTACAATAACACAATTAGTAAGAACATAGAAAGCTCGATTTTAATATTTTCGATAATTAAATTTTAAAAGAATTAACTACCCAATTAATTACTAATAAGACTAAGATCTAACTTGACCTCTCACTTATTACCGGAGGTCTGACCAGTGTGTAAACAAGTAGGGTAAGAGGTAAGCGGCGTGCGTTAACTGCATATAAATGCAACTCTTAGTTTTATGAGACTTATGACATTAGTAACTCTTATAGTAATGTCAAGTGCATATTTTGTCTCATCTTATGCCTCGGGTCCGAGGTCTGACCAGGTAACTGGATTTAAGTCGACCAAAAAAGAACGTGCGAAAATTGACAAAGGTCTGACTAATGGAAAATTTTGCCATGGGTTGGAAAGGCCCTGAGGTCTGACCAGAGAAGTCAATCCAAATGCACGTGTTCTTAACTTTGGCTGGCATAGACTTAAAACTTCACATAAGGTATGCACATAATTCTTTACAAAATATGTGATAAAAACGTGTATAAGAAGCATGAAAAACATCTTGTAGCACAAGTTAAGAAAAACATGTTGTTAACCTTTTAATTTTAGACATCATTTTGTTAAGAGTTCTCGGTAGCTCCATTATGGGCGCACAAAGAAGCGAAGAAACATGTCAGCGTGAAGCTTATTAAAAACCTGACTTCTTTTGGGAAGCCTTAGCAAACCTACCTTAAACTTCTCTTATAGTTTGTTCACAATGGGTGATCCATTCTTCCAATTAACTAATGATGCCTTAAATGTTATTAGTTTTATATAGGGGTGTGCAGAAAACCGAAAAACCGAACCTAAACCGACAAAAACTAAGAAATCGAAATCGGAAAAACCAAAATCGATTGAAAAACCAATGGTTCGGTTTTCTAATCTTCAAAAACCGAAGTTTATGGTTCGGTTTGGTTTTAGCAAAAACACAAACTGAACCGAAAAAATACATAAAATCTTAAAAACTCGTGTTTCAATTGCTTCTTAAATAAGTCATTTATAACACATAAACATCTATCATCTAGAACTTTTTGTGGTCTCTGTTTTGTATTGTTATTATTATATCACTTTACGACGCATAAATTTTTTATATATATATTTTCTTTATCATCAATAGTTTTTTATTGTCATTCTTTTGTGTTTCTTGATTCTTAAAACTTAAAAAAGTTACTCTATGTTGCATTAGAAATTCGACCATTGAAAGACCAAACCGCGGTAAATGGAATAAAATCAAAAAAACCGATAAACCAAACCGAAAATAAACCAAAACCAAAAAACTGAATCTTTAATAAACCAAAACTGAACGGTTTCTAAAAAGCAAAAACCGAATATTTTCGGTTTGGTGTCGGTTTTAGCCAAAAACCGAACCAAACCGAACCATGCTCACCCCTAGTTTTATATGTGCTAATATCGCGGGAATAATTACAAATTGATCAAACCCTATATTGTACTACTACATGTGTCCGAAAACACAAGTTCTTCTAATAATTCCCTCATATGCCGAAGCATGTAGTGGGGCGGGAGAAAATTAAAGATCAATTTAACCCTAGAAGTCCATTAGAGCCATGGTTAATTAAGCCATGGTGCAGTAGTGATTCATCATATGATAAAAGCATATAAAAACTAAAATTACACAAGAAATCAAATTTCATAGTTTAATGTCCGTATTAAATTTTGTCTAAAAACCTTAATTTCGCAAATAACACATAAATGGTCACAAGGAGTATAATTACGTGTGTAAATTAGACATGTTTAATCCAAGTTTCTCTATAAGTGTTAGTCCATTTTAAAGAGTTTCATAAAGTCTATATTGCAAATATAGAGCATCACATGGCATATCATATATACGCAATTAAAACAAACAGAAAATTGGAGTATAATTGAAGACAAACTCTTATAATGAAAGCAGTAAATCATATAATCCCTCGAGTTCTCAAAAGAGTCTTCCCCAATTAGAGAACCAAAAGACTCTCTCACTAGGTTTTCTGCTAAAGTACCTAGGTCGCCACATCCATCATATAGCATGATTGCGTGAGTCTTAAGGCCGAGATAAAACAAGAATAGAATAACATGGCAGCTTAATTAACTTTAATTTTAATCTATTCTTCTTATTAACAAGTAACATAGGTTTAGATTCCAAGTCTTTATTTATTCTTTATGGCAAGAATTACATGTTGTTGCAATAATTTTTCAATAAAACAATAAATAAACATTTTCTCATGCAGCCTAGCGTGTTTAATTCATGTGTAACCCATAAACACCAAACGAGTTGGCTCGTGATGCCACTGTTAGGATTTAAGAACTAGTTAACCATTAACTACGAGTATGCATCGGATTGGATCTAGTTTGATATTAAGAATTAACACACAATAAACATAAGAAAACTAACCTTGATGAATGTCTTGAACAAATCAAACGAGAACTAAACCTTTTGAAACTAGTGGTTAAATTTCCACCTCTATGGTTGCTCACACAACACGTCAACCAAGTATGCCAAGATGCTAGTCTTGCTTTACGTTATGCCCAAACAACAAGTGTAACACGTTTCTACCAGAATCAAAGCCAAAACAATCCCTAGATGCTTGAACTGAAATTCGGATCCCTCATTAGGGTTTTCACTGAATTTCAAGAAACCAAATACCAATCTGGCCTATTTCGGTACAACCAAAAATCACATAAATCGATGCCCTTTTAATTCCAATATGTTATCAGACCTTAATAACCTGTAAATCAATAATCTTTGTTGATCCCACTTTAATAGATTGAATTCCTTAAGCTTGTTTAAGGATTAGTTATATTAGATAAATCTAACACAACTATAGTAGAAACTTTGTTTGAATGTATTAAAGATTATGCGGAATCTAATATTTAATATTAAGAAAAATTATCAATAAAACAGTAATTCAAAACAAATAAGCTCCAATATTATTAATAATAATACGAATACTCTCAAAGTATTAGGGTTACAAAGACATTGAAGCTAAGAATATAAAAAATATATGAAAAACTATATATGAAAACTATATTAAACTCTATGCCCTAGGACATCCTTTTATACACCAAAGAGCCTTAGACGGCTTACAATACTTTCCTAAGTATCTAAAATCTTTTCTATAAACAACTAATACATATCATATAAGTAGTACTAACACCAAACAGTACTAACTTATTAACCTTAGTAGCATTAACTTATAGCAGTAGTAACTTATCACTAGCAGTAGTAACTACTTAGAATATTTTCACTAGCAGTACTAATATATACTAGCAGTAGTAACTATGTACTACTAGTAGTAAACACTTAGCATATTTTCTTTGAAGTTCATGAGCAGCACTAACTTCAGCTGAGCAGCATTAACACAAACATGAGCAGCAGTAATTCAAACAGCATCAAGAAGACTTTTAATCCTAACAATCCTCCCCTAAACTTGATATTCTTCTTCAAAATCATCAAGTTTCTTCATTTAAAGCTTCATCAACACCAGGAGGATGCTTCCAAACACTTCTTTACTTCTTAAGCTGTTTTATGATGAATTTAAGAAGCTGATAAGCCATTTCACTTTCATAGTCAATCATAAGCTTCTTTTCCAACATCATTGTAAGTGTAGATGGTGTAAGAGGATACTTCTTCTCTACCAACATATAAATCTGCATATGTTGCATCCTCAAGAAATGTACTCCACAGGAGTCATACAGCTTCCAACTCAACACTTTGTAGTCTTGTTGATTCCTCCATACATTATCTTCTACATGTGGTTCAAACATTGTTTTCAAATCATTCCATAATACCAAATCCAAGTCTTCCACTGGTCTTGTTGACTCATATTTAGCTTTTACCAACTTGTATAAAGTTTCCAAATCTTCCCTGTCAAAACTTTTAAGCATGTGACTAAAGATCATGTACATTTGAGACTTTCCATCAGCTCTTATTATTTGATAATAGCTTTTTCTTCCTTCTTTATGAATCTTCCAGTCAACAATACTTGGAGACTTAACAGCCAAAGGAATAGCATCAATTGCTACTTCTTCTTCATCTGGAATGATTTCCATTAACTTTTTAATCTCTGTTGTTTCTTTGTCATCTTCCACCTTTTGCTTCTTTGTAATCTCTTGTGCTAGCTCAGTTCCTAAAGTCTTCAAATGTATTTACCCTCTTGAATGCTCTGTCAAACATCTCTTGAATAGAATCAAACCCTTTCGACTTTA